>JAQFZQ010002734.1:0-12845 GCA_034696005.1 Glomeris marginata | reverse complement strand
ATTAAGGATCAAAAATTAAATTGAATACTAATGACTCACAATGCCAACAAAAATAAGCTGAATGGTTAGGTGGAAATTATATGGGAGTGGGGCCCTCATAGAGCTATGGCTGCTCCTCCTAACCATTCACTTCATAAGGTAATCATAGCATTATACGATACCATGCAATTGTAATTTTTGTTATGCAGGTTTGACTTGGTATCCGAATGATACTTGTCAATGCAGATACAATACTTTTGTTTACTGTAAAAACGCCACACTTACTTCAATTCCTGAAGGAATCACAGGAAATTTATCCCGATTGTAAGTCTACCATGCAGTGCTATTATCATATATTTGCAAAAATCTATATCATGCAATAAAGAAATAAAACTTGCATTATACCTAAAGTTTGTGTTTTCCATAGGATATTAGCCAATAATACTATTTCAAGCATTCCTGATGGTGCTTTTGAAAACTACACTAAGTTGAATATGATGTAATGTGTCGCCAGTATAACACAAATATGATTGAGAATATTTTGTGCTAACGACATTTTATTAATATTGCAGCGATTTAGAAGGAAATAACTTGCAAGAAATATTTCCTGGGAACTTTCGCGGAATGGGAAAGCTTAAGAAACTGTAAGTTAATATGCGTACATACTTTCCAAGCACAGATTTGTTAATTTAAATACCTGGTATGAATTTGATTAGGTTCATGTCTCGCAATGGGATGCGCATTTTGCACAAAGGAAGTTTAAAGCCATTACAGCAACTCAGTTGGTTGTGAGTTAAAATACTAATTAATTACTTTGTTATTAGTAGTTAAAGGTTAACTGACACGGTATTGTAAGGTATGTTGAAACGTACACAGTTAAATAGGTGGCATGAACAAGAACCACGTTTACATATTATTTTTAAAAGATTTATTCACCAAGATATGAAATTTTTCGTGAACGTTCGATTAGGCTTATTTCCTTCCGTCAGCAGCCGGCTGCTGCTCCCCCCTCATAGAATAACACGTAAACGTTGACAGGTTGTATACCTGTGAATACCGATTTTTCGTTTCTTCAATGCCTCGTCAAATGGAAAGTACTCAACAAAGAAAATTGAATAATTAAGGGTAGGCTAATAAAAATATGACGAATTTTACTGACTACATTTCAGGGTATGTTCCAAAACCATGTCAGTTAACCTTTAATGAAAATGCACGGTCATAAATATATTATAAACAAATTATTCATTTATATACGGAATTTCCAGCGCAGTAGTTCTGATTATCTGACCTGATTGATACACGTGCAGTGAAAATGTCACATAATACAGTGAAACCTGTAAAGTTGACCAACCTTATATTTAGACCGGCTGACATACAGTATACTCTTCTGTGCCAAATATTATTAAAATAAATGCGTTTTGAAACTGGAAGTTGACTTTAACTGCTTTAACAAAGATTTGATATCTATAGACAGAAATAAACTACACTTAATGAGGATTTGTTTCATCGTAAAATTATAATCTGTTAATATGTAACAATACTTCTTACGAAGACAAAAGATTAGCATAATGAATTCAACAACGTCCAGGTTTTTAAAAAAATATAATCAGGCTAACTGCAATATCATATATGATAAAATGTAGTAAGTCTATTAAGTAATACAGGGTGGGGCGCTGAAACTTTCTTTTTTCAATGGGGCATGATGAAGCAAGGAGTGGCAGTGGAGGGGCGAGGATGGTCTCAAAGGAGTGTGATGGATTGGAAATGTGTTCCCTAACCCTTGTCAGCTATAAACATTATTTGATCAGGAGAGCAGCCTGCATTTGCCATCGAAGCCTACTTTTCTACTTTTCACAAGGCATCATCTCAGTGCAGCGTGCGTTTGTTTATATTACTAAATTCCCAATTGAAGTGTTGTTCCTGTTCAGGGATCAATGTTATCGTGGGTTCCCCTGAAGGTCTCCACCCACAATAAGATTGATCCCTGGTCGGGAAAACCACTTCGAGGAGAATTTTGTAATGGTGAACGCTGCACTGTGATGATCAAGTGGCTTTGTGAAAAGTAGGCTTCGACAGCAAAAACAAGCTGATGTGTTGGCCAAATCATTTTTATGGCTGAGGATGGTTGGGGAACAAATTTCCAAACCATCACACTCCTTTGAGACCATCCCCGCCCCTCCACTACCACCCCTCACTTCATCATGCCCCATTGAAAAAAGAAAGTTTCAGTGCCCCACCCTATAAATACTTGGTGGATCCCCCTTTCGCATCAATTACCTCTCGAATTCTGCATCGCATTGAGTGAACAAGTTTTTTTATCACTCTGTAGGCGATACATATATCCAACCATATTGACTGCAGTTGAGACTTTAATTTGTAATTTCAAGACAGATAGTGGTTTGCTATTTTTCAGATCTTTTTTAGCTATCCCTCGTATATTCTCGAGTGGGTTAAGGTCTGGAGTATTTGCAGGCCATGACAAAACAAGGCAATTGCAATTAGAATTGTAGCAGTTGTAATCAAATTAATTAAATGATAGGTTATTCATTGTATAGGACATTGATTTCCTATAACTTTCATAATTCACAAAATACAAGTTCTTGCATCCATCACTTGCCTTGATCTTCAGCAAACATGAGAATAATGCAATGAGCTCATATACTACTAGCTTTCAATAATAATTTATACTACAAACTGCTGAATTTGAATTTCATTTATCGCTAATTGCATACTGCAATAATATTCCAGGCTTTTGGATCATAATTTTTTGAATGATTCTCACCTGACAGAGCTCAGCAATGCTCCATTACTTAGATGGCTGTAAGTACATCAGTCCCACATTTAAAATTCTGATCTCATAGTTTTTTTTGCAAATTAATTAGTTGGTTTATGTAACCAGAGTTTTAAAGGACAACAACATCTGCTTAAATGGAATCAACTTTCCACAACTGAAAATGTTGGAATGGTTGTAAGTATGAAACCAAGTATTCAACTGTACTAGCTAATAGCAAGTATGCACGCTTCTATATGTGAATTTTTGTATTCTGCATATAGGGAATTGAATAACAATTGCATCACTAATTTGACACAGGGAACTTTCAGTGGCCTAAAGTCACTGGGAGCATTGTAAGTTGTGGCAAGGAATACTTGGTTGTGGTATATATGTAATAGAATAATAATAATTCATATAAGTTTAATATTGTCTCTGTCTTTATCTTCCAAAGATATTTGCAATACAACCAAATTGAGTATGTACATGGGAAAGCATTCTTCAACCTCAAAAATCTTACGGAACTGTATGGAACTTTCCATAATTCTGCATAACAGAAAAAATAAACGTCTTATTAATTAACTACTCTGCTGGTCAGGAATTTATCTTACAATCGTCTTCATCGCCTGCCAACCAAGTTGCTCCTAACACAGCATAAACTTAACAAATTGTAAGCTAGTTTAATGTACCATAATCTCTGAATGCCTAGGTATACCAGTGATTTAATTCATTTTTGTATGCACACCAATATCTCTAATCTAGGGAATTATGCAGTAATCCATTTACCAAGCTTCCTGACACAATATTTAAACATCTAACCAGTCTGAATTCCTTGTAAGTTGTATTACCTACCTAACATTTAGCTTATATACATATACCTAATTATCGCATTTGTATGTTGTATGGCGATATAAAAATAGTTATATGAACTGATCTGATTAATATGCAATATTATCTGTGTCAATTTTGACAGGAACCTTGATGGAATCGTGTTCGATAGTATCAGCCCTTCAATATTTGCTCCACTACAAAATTTAACATACATGTAAGTATTCAATTAGGACAGCCATCTATGTAAACTTACTGTAATAAGATTTTACCCAAATTTACAGAGGCTCACCTTCGTTGTGTCCAGGCATAAGGTCGCAGTTCATTTCATCACATGCTACTTCAGTATAATGCCTTGGACTATACTTTGGTCACACTCATTTTGTTACACTGTATCTGCCACAGTATTTTCCACCGGGTCCGGCAATATTGCGCCCTTCAGGGGCTTCCCTATTGGAAAAAAAACCATCACAGTTGTTGATTATGGAACAGTGGTCCATCACAGAATGTAGCCACAACTTCCCTTGGAACAGCAGCCAATGTATGCACCTTACGACAAGGACATGCTGTTCCAGAGAAGCTGTGGCTACGTTCTGTGATGGACCACTGTTCCATAATCCACATACGTGATGTTTTTTTCTCCCCAATAGGGTTATTTAGCTTAGCATAGCAAAGTGGCTGTGCCAGTGGCCAGGGTTGTATGTATGTGCATTTAGTCTTTATAAAACACTTCCCAAAAGCCGGCGTGTGTGGCGGCGTGTGTGGCCGGCGTGTGTAACGGAAACGTTACAAACTGAATGCGACTAAAGTAATGTGCCGAATTTAATGTGATGGGTATATTGTGACGAATCTATTGTGATGAAACGAGTATGGTGGAAATAAAGTGACAAGTAAAAGGTGTGACGAAATGAATGTCTAATTATGTGTCCAACTTATGGTGAAGTGGCATGTGACGAATTGAACTGACCTAATGTAGGGGAACCTTTGTATGTTGCAATCAGCATTCATGTACAATATGTCAGGCAATTGGTAACGATAGATTCTGATTGCTACAGTCAATGTAAACATCCTGCCTTTTTATAGATTAAGTGCTTTATCAGTGAATGCATGCAACAATCCCCATATCCCTATCCCGAGTAACAACTCGAAATATTTTCCCCTCCATTATACAGTATGATGTTTTGCCACAACATGAATTACTTTACACTTATCTATATGTATATGAAATTATATATTCCACTTACGAGCCCAATCCCCTAATCCAGAAAGCCCCTGTCCTCTAGGTCATCAATATAAACTAGAAATAGCAAGGGACCTAATTAACACCGACCCGAGGTACTAGACTTGTATGTAGTAAATGCCAACCAATCCGAATGTTCCTCATTGAGCACTACCTGTCGATTCCTATATCTGACAGTCAGTTCTTGCATGATCCATGGTAACAAATTTCCCTGCATGTGACATCCCTGTGCCTCAGTGAAGTGTTGCATCAGTTGTATAATATAGAATAATGCTAAATTTTATAAACACAGTACAAGGACAAGCTAGTTAAAATCTAGCCAAAAATCTGAAATGATGCCTCATCACTTGCAATTAAGCCAGTTCCTTTTAATTACTGGCAAGGTTTTTGGGGGTTTTCCTGCTGTGTATCTCCCAAATTAGTATTCCTTGCTGCCAACCACAGCATATGAATTTATTGAAAATTATAACTTGCACGTATCATATATTGTAGTGTCTTCAGAAAATTCCACTACTGCAGCTTTGCACCACTGGTGCGTGTGTGCAAGCCCAACACTGATGGTGTGTCCTCTATCGAGCAACTTCTAGTGAATCCAGTCTTAAGAAGTAGTGTTTGGATGGTGGCTGCTCTTACATGCCTTGGCAATTCCCTCGTACTTTTGGGACGGTTCTTTACCATGGAAGACAACAGGGTTCTATCCATATTCATTCGAAATCTATCAGGTATACATCTCGATATATCATTCAGACTGAAACTGCACTGCAACATGTCCAACAGCGCACGCAAAATTAACGCAGTCTCCTGCAGGCCAAATATGATGGATCACTGTTTTTCAAATTGTAGACCTCATCAAATTGTTAAGCTGTTCCAATAAATTCGTTCTCATTTTAGCGGCTGATCTACTGATGGGTATCTACCTATTGGTGATTGGCAGCCATGATCTGGCCTTCAGAGACAAGTACAATCAGCATGCCAACGCATGGATGTCCAGTTGGGGCTGCGTGCTGTGCGGAATTCTTGCCCTAACCTCCTCCGAAACATCCGTTCTCATGCTAGCCTTCATGTCCATTGAACGTTGCATCTGCATTTCGAGGCCATTAAGCGGTCAAAGAATCACTGTTGGAGGTGCCCTAACTGCAGTTCTGGCTCTTTGGGTTACTGGATTTACATTAGCTGTAGCACCTCTGCTGCGATGGTCTCCCGATCTCTTCTACGGATCCAATGGCATGTGTTTCCCATTGCACATCGATGACCCATTCATCACTGGTTGGCAGTATTCAGCCTTTGTCTTTATTGGAGTGAATCTGTTCTGCGTTGTTGCCATTGGAATAGCTTATTCGGCAATGTTCATCAGCATTCAGAAAACCCGCAAGTGCACCCCATTAGCCATTGGTGAATGGGAGTTTGCCATGAGATTTTTCTTCATAGTACTTACGGACTGTCTATGTTGGATCCCAATAATATTCCTGAAGATTTTTGCCATGACTTATATGCCAATTACTGGCAACTTGTATGCTTGGCTTGTCGTATTCATCCTGCCCATCAATAGCGCCATTAACCCATTCTTGTACACGTTCACAACGTCCAAATTCAGAACAAGTACTAAACAGGCGATCAAGGCCCTTGCATCAACAAGAAAGAGCTCCTCAATCGTCGGTAACATGTGAAATTGTGATCATAAAGTTCGGTTGCTGGTTTTAATGATGCATGAATGGAAAGAAGAAAAAAAAACATGTTCTCTTGCATCACAGAATTAGTCTCCAAACTTTATGAGCTAACTACGTTTTTAAATGTGCAGAAAATAAGATTATAAAGTGGAAAACATCTGGAGTCAGTAATTTTTTAGCATTGTAATTGTTTAAAATTGCATTAAACTCCACCACTTAGTTTTTAATATATAGGTACTCCCTTGCTAATTTTTCATTATACATTTATTTTCATGCACACTATATTTCAACACGAGTATATAGAAATATTCAGTTAAATTGCAATGATTTGTTTTCACAGACACCGACAACAGCACAGTTGCAGCTCTCTTTAAAGTTGGAGAATCCAAAATCAGTAAAACGTCGAGCATCCTTGAATCCCGAGCATGAAGAGCAGACATTTCTTATTTGATATTGCTCAAAACATATTAGGCTACTGTAATTGTGATTCCGTAGTGGTTCGTGCATATGCCATGTGATACAATAAACAATTTCAATGCGAAATGAATACACCCCAACTCCAAAATTATTCAACCACTCCAATTTGTCAACAGTTTCTGCAATGAACTTAAGAGTAGAAACTCTGACCTGAAGGCAAATTAAGTGGTTCCAGTGTTTTGTGCGATAGCTTGATACAGTATAATTAGAGACAATTATAATGCCAAATTTTGGGTTATATACAATTGCAGTGTATTATTGTGTCTTTCCATGTCTTGCTAAATTGGGGTTGTCGATCACTTCTGGAGTTGGGTTGCATGCCATAGTGAAAACAGATTGCAAAATGTGTAGCATGGTTTGACAAAGATTTTTAGTGTAATCTATCGATACGTTTGTATAACATAATAGAAATCTCGAGTACAAATTTCAAACTGCATTCTAACCAAGTTCACAAAAAATGTAAATGTAGAGCATTAATAATGCACCATTTCATCAATGGGCTATATTGTACTGTAAAGTGCTGTATTAGTGTCCCTAAATAATACCCCTGGGAAAATTATTAGGGTAGGTGAACTTAAATGGATTCCGAATTTATCAAACCACTGGTAATCACATACTCAGCTATAAATGCATCACAGTACTTTATGATAAATATGATGTGCCGTAAAACTCCTAGGTTACCAAATCATCAGCATAGAGGTTGTTGCATTCAAGTGTCATTACTGTTGCTGGGAAAGCTTCCTCAAATGTTTTCAAGTGATGTTTTAATTGTTGTGGCATGCAGAAATGAACCAGATTAGTCTAGAAAACACGTTTCATGCAGTAAATTTGTAGCTATACTGAGTTTGCAGTCCAGTTTTCTGGAAGTAAAGTAATTCTGGCTGTATAATCTTAACGGTCTTCATGTGCCAGCTCTACCTGTAAGATCGCCTTTTCCATATCTACAGTCAGCGCAACTAAAAACCATCAGTAACTCCAACACATTTGGATTCAGGCGTGGCCCAGCATGAAGACAATTATTCACTGATGTGTCATTCTTCTCCTTATCCTTCTTAAGGGCACTCCTGGTAAATTCATACTCATTCTCTTCATTTAATTGACTTCTATCTTCAAAAATGGTAGCAGAGGCCTTATTTCCTTCAAGTTCACCTCCTTTCTCTCTCTTGCCTGTCCATTCCAAGAGAATCTCTTTTGGCAGATGATCACTGGACACAATCAGCATTCGTAGCATTTGACATCCACACCAGATACGTTAAGTCTCCTAGTTTTGCCTTCCATTTCATCATAAAAGCTTTTTAATAATGCCATCATTTTTTGATGCTGTGACCTTAGCCAATGATTACAAGATCGTGCCAACAATGAGATTATGTCCAAAATGTTCCCCCATAGTTCTGTTGCCACAACATAATTTGCTTCTGTCAAGGCTAATAAACCTTGTATACACATAACTGCATTGTCCAACACCAATGTGTGTAAATATAGTTAAACTTTTATATCATGCACAAGTGCTGCAAATGTATCCCAAAATGGGTCTCAATTTTCTTTCTGTATCTCAAGCTTTGGGAGTAGACCTATGCTTACTTTGAGCATCATTATAGCAGTTGAAGCTCAAATTTCATATATGGTTGATATATTGCTTTGGCATGGGTTGTAGAACTTGCAAAGTGACAGGTGATGTCAGCTGGTTGCACACTAAAGTCAAACTGATCCTAACTTTTCAACAATGTAATGTGTCTCATGCGCTTCGATTGATTTCTCCTCCTTTTTGTCTAAACCTAACGATTGTGAGAGCATTGAAACTCGCTAATCTATAACCAATCCTAAAAGCACAACAAAGCAACGCATACTTCAACGTCAACAGTGCCCTTTTCTCATGCAATCATTAGCAGAAATTCCAAAGTTCACAATTTTCATTTACCCAATTCAACTTTTCTACACAAATGCTAATGAATGATAATATTATTTGAGAAAATATCAATGGTGTTTTGCGATAAATTAAAGCAACTGAACATGGCAACCAAAACATGTATTATTCTATATCTTTGTGGACCGACTGCATGTACATAAAGCCTAATTTATTAGCTTGCATGTCTGACAGTTGGTGTTATATGAATATGTATTGCAAAAATAATATTTTATATATTAAGAATCTGAAATAAAGAATTATCTGGTCCCAAGACTTTCAGATAAAGGGAGCCTACTGCAACAATTGCTTTTGACTGTTAACAGCAGGTGGCAGCACAAGACTGATCACCAAGCATTCGTTCGACTTGCCATCCCTTCCGCCTTTGCTGATGGGAACCATGTCGCCTCGGTTGCTCAATGGCAATTTAGGGAGTGGAGTAGTGCTTTACAAACAAATGGTCATCATGAACTTTTTCAACTTTTTCAACTTTGAAACATTGATGAATTTGCCCCTTTTAAATTTATAATCACGTGTAAAATCCAACTTGCATGTTATAGTTTCCGTGAAAAAGCATCACCTTAGAACATATTGAAAGGATGGAATTGATTTATACTTATTATAAAGAATGCAACATTGATGTTCTATACAACTGTCAAATACGTGTATGTTCAAAAGATACAAATCCAAACGTTATGATTGTTCCAAGTCATTTGTGATACGTACCAGTACCTTTTGATTTCCCACATATTTCCAACGGGAAGTGGATTTAAAATTTTACAAATTTACTATAGTAACCATAAAACAGGATACAAAGAGAGGTTTTATAGTTTACACAAAATTGCAATTAATATTGCATAGTTAGGACAGCCACTTAATTAAGCCAAATTGTTCTAGTCCCAAAGTGCCCGGCCTATTATAACCAGCATTTAATATGTTCCACAACACTAATAACCATCACACTAAATTTGTAGTGCTGATTCAAAGATTGTTCGGAAAAGAGCCTGATATTTTCCTCATTCGAAGCACCAATTAATGTTTCCTAAAGCTGTATATATCTTAAATAGATAACGAGTTGGCGCCATGGCACAATTTCAAGTCCATCAGAGACGACATGGTGATTTACGAGTTGCCTGATGCATGAGCACTCTTCACAGTATACACAACTAACTATTATATCTACTCGACAAATGTATACACAACAATGGTATTCATGCAATATATTATACGAACAAAGCAAGACGATAAATTGAATGAGAGTGTACACCAACAGGAGTCATGCATGATCCACTCCATATTCCACTTTCAGTTTCACTCTGGATTTATTTGCGTGTGCATTTTTTCCCAGTGTATAGCTGTTCCCAGTGAGAGTGCGAGGGTAACTCGATCGGTGCTTCTTTGAATATTGTGGCCCACACACACCAGTTACAGATAAGTCCCCCTGCTCGATTACATCGACCGTTAAGCGATGTTTGTTTTAGGGGAGGCCTTCAGAACTAATTACGACCTTGCTTCAGTCTCCTATTGTGCTTATATACTGTATGTACGTTCTTTATGATAATTATTATGCATTACTTTTGTTTTTGATAATCGTTAAATAATTGTTAAATGTCCTTTAAAGTGTTCATCACTTTGTTTCGTCAAGATAAAACTATTGGAAATCCATTTTTATCATTGAAAAACAATGCATTTTAAATAAGCGAAATAAATACTATTAGTACTATATAAGTAACGCTTCACATTTTTTTCACATATTTTCTTCATTATTTTGGGTCAACTGTTGTGACTACACAATAAATCCCAAATGTAGCCGATTCATCATTTCAAAAAATTCTCCAAGTTTTATAAATGCACCAAACTTGTTAAAAGATTATAACACGAATGACCTTGAAACAAGTGTCAAGGCGTGACAATTTTGGCACCATTTGAAAGGGCATATATGACTTCCTATTTGTCTGCAGCTTTTTTGATACATATCATGCGTTAAAAGCTTTTTATCCACCCTGTATAACGGCAGCAATTTTTCAACTTCCAAGCTTTTTAATTCCAAACGGAGAAACAGAAGTGCTCTGGCTATGAATTTAGCCTTGCAGTTCACAAATTGAAGAAGAAAAAATACATACTTTGTTATTTTAAGTTTCAAAGGAAAAGAAAAACTTAACAACGTAATCTGTTCCTGTTGAATGAAACTACTGTATATGTTGTAGGAAAGCGACGTATGCTGAAAAAATAAACATTATCTGCATTCATCACAGTAGGTCTGCATGTCCGACTGCAATTGCATGCCGTTGTTATTTTTAGGATATACTTTTTGTACATTAGGTAGTTTCCTTTTATACTACTGTAGCAGCATACACTATATAGTATCTATACCGGGTGAACATAAAGTCTGGAAACATTGCTGTTATCTTTTGAACTGTAATAGTTGGGGGAATGGTGATGTGGTGGTTGAATATAGGATGTAATACAGTCCAGAACGAATGGAGCATTCGAAATTGCCATACGACCTTTCCTTCAAGGTCATTTGTGTTCTAACTTTTCAACCGCTCAAGATAGCGCACAATTTTGAATTAGGAGTTGTAAGAGCACGTCCGATTTCATAAATAAAACTTGTTTACAGAAAGTTTGGTGCATTTAACCGTAAAACGATTTATTAAATGATAAATGCTATGCGCTGCAGTGAAGCAACGACATTTTTACTAACGATTGCAAGAAGTGGATTGTGTGGCATGTATATGAAAATAAACCTGCAAGATGTTTTATAGCAACCAAGCAGTCCTAGGTGCAAACCCTTAGTAAATGAGGTGTCACTTCTCTGCAGAGCACAGCAGTCATCTTAGAGACCTGCATTTCAGATATTATTTCTCTATGGTTTATAAATGCTCCAAACTTTCTGTTAATGCGAAATTCCTCTAACAAGTAGGCTTAAGATATAGTGATTCTATGCTCTGGGGCAGTTCTCTTATTTTCTTCAGCTCTGACCGCATTAGCTTCCGTTCAAATAACAAACACCTATACTCTGGGAACAGGCAGAACTGGCGACGCAAGTTGTGTCAAGTTACAGGACATTGGTATACATGTGTTTGGTAGATATAGGAAGATGTCGCCGACTCATGCAAGCATGCACATGAGCTAATATAAGCTTATGTGCGACGACGACGATAGACGTTTAGCTACAAACAGGAAACGGTAGCAGCAAATAAACACTCAGCCTTGCACGGTTTATCTGCGCGTTTGGCACTGAACACTTCCCCAAATAAATACCGATATTGCACCTCAAGTCGGACGAGACACAGAAGCCTGTGCGAACGACGTTACAACTATACTGCATGGGGTCGGTGCACGTGCGCATCGAAACCAAAGCTGCTGACGTCATTTTGGTGGGCCATGTTGCACCCGCAACATGGCCGCCATCAAAGGATGCAACTGTTGCACGCCCGAGACAACAATTATATATGAGCTTTTATGAAAGGACGAGCGCACGGCTGTTTATATTATTATACTTGGATATTGAGGCGAACGCTGCTCAGACAAGACAATCGTCATTATCGTGTTACGTGTTTTACGTGTTACACTTGCTAATAAAAGATGCAAGCACAGTAGTCTTATGTATAGGTCTGCAGTTTTAGTTATCACCGCGCCGTTCCGATATAGAGGGACCAAGAGAGGAGTTTCCAAAATTCCCAGGGTGTCTGGTTTGTATCATCCCAGTCATTTGGCCCATCACTCCCAGAATCATCTTCTTGAGATTAGAGCGCTCACGGTAATACACTGCGTGGCTTCTTTATCTTTGGACACCCATGCACCAAAAGAGCTTCTTCGTCATATCGCAGTATACTGAGACAAAATCGGCAAAATAAGTGAAATAATATCGTGTTAAACTATTGCCAATTTCTTCAAATACACACAGAGAAAACAGATCACTCAATTGAGATGAAAATGTTAGTCAATTGAATATTAATAATAGTCAAAGTAGTCAAG
>JAQFZQ010002733.1:0-12846 GCA_034696005.1 Glomeris marginata | reverse complement strand
ATTTGAAATTTGGGGTAGTTTTTCACACAAAAACTCGATTTTCTCGGAAACCGTAATAGCAAATTCAAATCCGAAGATAGCCTCATGCTCTACAGAGTATTGCGCATCTATATGCCAATTTCCATCAAATTCTGAGAACATTTTTATTCCTATCATGACTCCAAGGGTCCCCCTTTGCATATTTTCGAAAAATTCAATCGGCCAGTTTCGTGAAAATATTAGCACATTATTAAAGTTCAAGTAAATTCAATACTTTCTATAAAAGTATCTGAGATCCTCTGCGGATCTCTGTTCCTTTAGTTTAGTTATCCGAGATCCTCTGCAGATCTATGTTAATTCCTTTTTAGTTTACCTATCCAGGGTACTCAGCGATAATTGTAAACTAAATTCCCTGATTTTTTCGATTTCCAGGTCATTTTCCTGAAATTTCCATGATTATTTTTAACTTATAGCAAGGCTTCCTCATAGCAATTGGCATATTTAGAATACAAATATATTTTATTGCATATTTACTTGTTTTTCAGCAGTATTATACTTACATTCATTATACTATACTAAAAATGAGTTTAACTTTAGTCAAGAGCTCTTGTAGTACATTTACATAAAACCAGCGTAGGGATACATTAATGCTGCAAACTTGGACAACAAATAGCTTATGACTTGAAATGTGGCATTTTCACAAATATCCTCTCGAACTGTTTAGCACATCACTAAATTACCCCACCAACTATAATAGCTTACTTGAAAGAATGACCACTTTTAGGGGCAAAAATCTAAAGTTTCCAGATATTTCTCTGATTTTTTAAAGAAAATTATATTCCTTGAAATCCCTGATCGCTGGGTGCCCCGATTGTTCACTGCATGCTGCATGCATGTGATAATATTTGTAACGTCCACCCTGTTGGTGTGACAAATTACCAATTTTATGAAAATTGTGAATTAAAATATACATCAATACTAATTTAACTTCATGCATGGCACTGAAAATTTGACTTCAACAACTTCTATTGTATATTCATTACGAAGAGGGGGGGGGGATTCACCAATTTGTGACATCATTATAGGACTAATAAAAATTAAAATAAATTGAAATGTAACTCTGTGCTCAATGTTGACGGTTACTAATACATGGAGAAAGTTTTGATATAGTTGTAAACAGAATTTGTCACAAGGAGGCGGAGTTTTCCAATTTCCCAATGTATTTTTGCGTGCATGCAACTGGGAGCACTAGCCCCGCCCCTAAAACAGACGATACACCGTCTATATTATATGTCATATATAGGTATATAGACACAAGTATCGATAGTGCTAGTATAGATTATTCTCGTGAATTATTCATGTTGAGGGGTGGTACGAGTCAATTACCGGTCACAACCCTCGTGACCACTCACACACTACACATCGATCCCAACATAATGTAATATGTCGTGATACACACCATATTGAGCTCAATTCATTTTAGGCCTACATCGTATACTGCAGCTATAAAATAGGCCTGGTTGTAGTCAGAAATTCTATCATAAGCCTATACATGTTGAACGATAGACATAGAAGATAAGACTGATATCGATTTAACTGCATTGTGACATTATCTTGCATGTAAAATTCTGCATCAATTATATATATTGGATTCCAAATATCGAAAACTTTAATATTATTTGTTGCATGTGTGTGAAAGTTAAATAACAGTATCAAACTATAGTGAAATAATTATAACCATGCACATCGAGGAGTTAACTTAACAAATCGGTAACCTGGGGCAAGATGACGGGCCTGACAATAACTTTATTTTTCTTGCACCCTTTATAAAATTCATTTTATTTAAAAACACGATAAACGATTCATATAAATATGTTTGGATCTAAGCAATTCTTCAAGAGTGATACCAAATTAAAACATTTATTCCAGCTTGAAATTACATCAAAAGCATATGATGAAAATATGCCCTCTTTATGCCAGAAATTGCTTACCACATGTGTAAACAAGTGTGATGATTTAATTGGGGGCAGTTTGGAAACTTAAAATTGTAAAACTGTTTTTTAAAATGGAACTAAGTCATCTTGCCCCCACCATCTTCTCGCCTCAGGTTATACCCTATAGTATATCTTGACAAATTAGACAAATTAACATAGTATCTATTTTGAATTGGCACAAATTGTTAATCAACAACATTTTAAACCCTTTAGCATGGAAAATGGCTATAGAAGCTGATCTAATAAATAAAAATCATTACAATCGACATATACCATCTGCAAGGGTCGGTTGTAACACTCATAGGTTGTATACATATATAATTCACTAGATGTGAATACAGTTTAGGAAATGCAACAATCTTGGTGTTAAGTATAGGAAATTAATATTTTTAATAATAATATTATGGCTTTATTAATGGACAAAATTAATTAAGAACTTTAGAAGATAAACAAATTTGGAGCCCATAGTTATTAGTTTCCAGACTCAACAGTTTCTGGATATGCTAAATTGCCAACAGCTATATATGCATTTCTTAATAATTCGCCAGCGAAAAAATAAAAGTGAAACAGTCAAAATCCATGCACATGTTCAATATACTTTACATTGCAATGCGCCCCTGGGGTAAGTTGATCCACAAGGCCTGCTCCTGATCCACGTGCAAGATCAATTTGTGAAGGTCAGAGAACCGGACAACCAATTGGCAACCAGCGCGGTTTCTTTGATTCACCATTATATAATATTGCACTGAACACTGGTGCATATAAACTTACAAACCACACGAATAATCCCAAACGAATGAAATCACACAACTTGCGTTTAGACATGGGGCCCAATGGGTATATATCCAACCACGAAAGCACGCAAAGCGAGTAAAGCGAACTAGTCAAGTCGGAGATTGCCGTATAGACGTACCATGGTTCCGGGGTTAGGCTTATACGTTCACGGGCAGCAGCAGCGTTCTGAGCCGCGTGTAAACTCTGTCAAAGCCGGACTGCGAGTGAAGCTTGGAAATAAAAGCATCCATAACATAACGTCGGCGCTAATGAATACTCTTTTCTAAGGAGTTTATATACACCTCCCCTGTGGGTCGGGTCGCTCACCCAACCCCTAGCTATAGAGAGAGAGAGCTATATAGCTTCAATCGTGTCCTTTATTGCTGTGGAGCCGATTCAGCTTTTCGCGCTCCGATCGGGCGTTGGGGCAACACAACACAACACACACATATTCACACAAAACGAACGGTTGTTCGTACAAATAGCAATGGCAGGAGGGTATATAGCTAGGAAAAGAGGCGAAAGAATCGACATTGGTCTGCAAAAGCTGGTATATGCGTGCACTCCATGCAGTTGAAAAGCGTTGGCGGTGACTCGCCGCTAACATCAGAATGAGCCTTTTGAAATGAGTCTGAAAAGCGAACGCTTCCAAATCTCGTGGCTATTCAAACTTGTATAATGCCCTACATTGTATATATATACATCCCTGTATAGAGGATAGAGGTACTATATATAACACACACTGCTATATAGCATAGGGAACAGAAATGACGCTTAATTCCGTGCCTGATGACGCGTTATCAAAAAGCACCAATTCTTTGTAAAAAGGTTCTTTTCAATAGGTCAATACGTGATCAATCCCCTCCCCACCATCACCACCCCCATTATAGTAATGATGATGATCGAACCACTATAGCCGTGCTGATTATAATGATGATGATCATGATAATGATGCAGTTGGAGATGTTCTCCGCGTGAAGCATCATTATTTGACATCGTGCATGTGCAGCCATCAGACTCAAATTTAAGTGCACAAATATATGTAGTTCTCATACTGTATATATAAGTTTATTCTGTAAGGCCCAGCACTGCCAAAAAAAGGGTTTTTCCTAGGGTTAGGTATGCGCATGCAGACTTAATTCCAAAACAATGCGTTTAGGCCATGCAACTTTTAATCAAAACATAAAAGTTTGGAAAAGTTGATATAGTATTTTAACATTATATTAGGCGCACAAAAGTTTGCTTTCTGAAAAGTGCAGGCTCGAAAAACCATTCAACTGCATTTCAATTGGGTGTTCTGGCAAAAAAAAAAAGCTACATTATTTAATTATTTGTGATTCTTTAGAAAATAATGCTTCATAAACAATAATAATATATAGGCTACCTATTCAGATCGAAAATTGCCGAACAGAAAATTTTATTGCAAATATACAGGGTGGGGCAGAATAACGGGCGATTTTGAAATGGCTGTCTAAAAAAGTATTCAATATTTCCCTATCTTATTTTTAACAAGATGACGTCCATTTATGCATTCAAGCCAGGTCCTGCATGAAGTTGAAAAGGGATGTCAATCTCATTCGAAAGTTGTCACCCTATCATTTATACCCGTTATGTATTTTTTCTTTACTCCACAACTTGCTTAGTACAATATATGAATGAGACATTTTTGCAATAAAATGGAGCTATACCAACCATACACAGAGTAAACACGAATGCATCCGAGATCCTCTGCGGATCTCTGTCCCTTTAGTTTATATAAGATCCTCTGCGGATCTATGTTCCTTTTTTTAGAAACATTCATCCACGGTCTACCCTATAGTAAAAATTAATGCTCATGATATTGCCTTCCAGATTCATATATCTTCATCACTCTATATAGTGCGAGCGCTGGATCTGCGAGGTTTTCGGATTAAGTAGGGGAGCAAGTGCTCCGCCCCTTCCCTTAGAATTTCCACTTTTCAACAATGTGAAGGGGTGAAGTTCTTTTTTCTTTCTTAATCCGAAAACCTCGCAGATCCAGCGCTCTCCTTATAACAAGTTTGCATCGTAATCCTGCATGGGACTTGGAATTAAAGTATATATAGTGCATGGTGATTGAGGTGAATTAAAAGTTTGACAGAAATATCTAGCACCGACTAAATAAACGGGAAGAGTGCGACACTCCATACATTTTCTATTGTGGGTGTTGGACATGCAGTGAAGTTAAAAAATGATTCGGCACCGCAGCACTGCATTGCACGGTGCAATTCAATTTTGCCCTGGCGAGATGTTGATCAACTTGAGTTTTACGTGCAAGAGAAGGTTATTTTGTGTTGCACTGATTGGAGAGCGATTTAATCAGGAACGGCGCGATTTGCACGCTTTTCACCCCGTGTACAACGCACACTGATTACGATGCGCAACTCAAACCGGAAAACGCTGCAACTGCGCATCACATCGCAACGCGACAAAAGCGGAAACCCGCTTCACTCCATCTACTAATGCACCCCATATACCACCCAAAGCATTACTCTTTTTTACCCCTGCTCATCAGACTATAGGACAAGGCACAATCGACGAGCAATGACAGTAAATGTCACCAAACAAATCCAACCAACCCTTCATATAAACACGCGTAATATACAGTGCATATATACACAAAAATGATGCCCCAAACAGTCAGATATCGAATATATTCAATATTGTATATAGGTATATACTATACAGTTTAATGAAAGTCCAGCTTTCCTATTATGGTCAGTGATGAGGAAGTTGGACAACGAGTCTACTAGTATTTTTGTGCTGCATAAAAGGATCAAAATACTGACATGTATTTATGTATTTTTATAGAAAAATACATATATAATTTAACCGACTTAGTGAAATAATTAGATCTTTCGAATTGGCTAGCTCATTATTTAATTCCCAAGAAGATAATGCAGTGAAACCTGTCTATGGTGGAAACCTTATTTGATGACATAGTTTATGGACGCTCCCTACGTTTAAAAACCGTTGGACGAATCATTTTGCTGGCTATGGGTTTGGAACTTGTATTCGGCTCAGTGAGCATGACAGAGCCACAACGGGGGAAAGAGGCAAACAATTGTCGATTGAGGGTCCGCCCCCTGGTGGCGAATTCATGCCACATGCATAAAGGTGTGCCAATGGCGACCAAGACGGAGGCGTTTGAGCAAAAGTCGAACAAAAGCGGTGGCAGATGGTGGGTGCATGGGTGACAATACATGCACCATGTCCCATATAGGCCTGCCTATTGGCTTCAGTCCCATTAGCCTGTCTTTTACTCTCACCGACAACTACAACCCATATATTGAAAACATTGAAAAACTTGGAATAAACAAGCACACAGCTGTATGCTTCACCGCCTTTCAAACTAGAATTTCTCTGGTCAGGGGTAGTTCAATAATTACGGACTTTCTGGCACATTTATCAAGTGTTACAATAATGCAATTATTTAATGGGTGGTAACAGCAAGTAGCTTTAGAAACACTTTAAAGTTTCTATGCAAGTTTTACAGAAATATCTAAAAGATTGGATCCCGATTCCGAATTCCAACTTCCAATATTGTGACATCAAAATAGAATGCAAATATACAATAATAATTTTCGATCAAGCATTAATATTTTATGCAAACTGTGGTCAAACTTTATTTTATGCATATTTTATTGCTCAAAAGGAGAAACAGTATTAAATTACTTCTGCATGCATATACAGTAAGGTGCACTTGTAAATAACACTGCTGTATTTGCATTCCTTTTGTTGGTAGCATCCATCCTACCAATCATTTAATTTCACCTAGTGGCTTATTAATTTTGCTCCACTTGGAATTGTGGTTCAGTGTAATGTGAGAATTGGGTGAACTTCACCTGGGGCGACATCTGTTGGGAACATTCTGCACTAAACCACGTATAGGGTGATTTCTATCTGCATCACAGTGATCACAGCTCGTTCACTGACATGTCATTGCTTTTAGTAAGTTAAAATTAATTGTGCTGCTGCCACATGTTGGACAATATGGAAATTAATGGGTTGCGCTACTTTCAGCCCGCCCTGTAGATGTTATGTGCGATGGACTCATTAAAATCGCCGCATGTCTATCATGGTCGATTTGGCGCATATGGACTCCATCGACGCTGCCCATAATGCAACCCCAAAAGCCCCAATTCATCCCCATATTCCCCTTCTGATTGACAACTTCTATTATATTAGCAAACATACCGAGTGGCCCATTTTTCTCTGGACACCATCCAGTTAGTCCTATCTTTTTATATCTCAACAAAATATAATCTTATAGGCTGTGTGGCACATTTGAACATTTGTTATTTAAAAATTCAACAAAAATATTGAGTGTCTCCATATATTTCTCTAATTTTCAGGTTTCACTGCAGACAAAATATACATGTAATTCAGCTCACTGATTGATCTCTGGGTTGGTGCAGTGTACACGTGCAACGTTGATTATTTGGGTGAACACCACTGACCGTTTGAATTAAAGAGTGCAATTTGTGCATTGACTAGTACGTAATTAGACAGAACATGGCAGCTGCATTCACATTGTGAGACGAAGTCTTTTGTGCATCTATGGGCCGTAATTAGCGTGGCAAGAGAGAGAGAAACGAACGATTGGTTGAGCGAAAAATTGCCCCATACAAGTACATGTGCCCAAGTAGCATGGGTCGGTAATGGCTTCGGTTGGTGCAGTTCAACATGCATAGTGCAACCACATGTAGAGATGCCTATAAAATGCCAAAGAAGGAGGGGGAATGATGGTGTGCTAGGGTGAATGTACCTTTTTCATTGCACATTCACAGCTTGATTCCACCAATGTGCATATACAAGTGCAATCCAATAGAAATCCTTGTTAAGTCGCATAATAAACAATATTGGAGTATTATTACGTGCAAATTACACTGATTGTGCAGCAGGGTCGTGTCATAAAAGAATTTAAATTCATGTATAGATATACTCAGCAGTGCAGCATTTTATGCAGATACCATTTTGATTTTGGTCAACTGTTTCACTGTAATGTACTCTCATGTTTGGCTAGATCGAATTTTATGGCACCTTAGAAAATGAATGAATTGAAATTACAATGAATGGGAAATTAAGGATTAAAAGATGCGCATTTGTTTTAAACTGGTCTCACTTATTACTAAAGTAATAATAGAATAATATGGAAAGCCAACAATACAATAAAAACCATGTTAAACTAAAAATTATGCAAGTGTGCAATGCAGAGAAGAGATTTTATAACAATGTATGGCTGGAAAGCATGCAAAAAGTAGTACAATTTGTACATAGGGTCGAACTAGAATAAGAGTTTGTAACCTGATTTGTTCCTAACGGGATTAATTTCCAAATGGGTTTGATTTATTCCTATAACATAAACTGTTTCGAAGTGTGAAAAATACTTCATTAGAATATCCATATAAGAAATTGAATATTTGAAATCAATGTTAAGCCTCAAATTGAGTTTACAATAAACATTAATAATAAATAAAATATTTCAAACTATGATTCTCAATTTCAATGTATCGTTTTAATAACTGCTGTTTATACTAAAAATAACTATAACATTAATCACAAATAATAAAAGCATCAGATCACCATCTGCAATATTGCATGCAGTAGCCTACCTAATATTAACGTCCCATAGACAAGGTTAGAATGTCGCTTTAAGCGAAGGAAAAAATTCACAAGATGCCAAATGACTATGAAAAAAATGTCCATGGGCAAGAAAAACAGATAGGCTTCCAAGGTCTGATCCCTTGCTATAGATACAGAGTATGAATAGTACAAAGCTTGAGCAAAAGATGCGGGTTTTGGATCGATATGAAGGCGCTCGAATTAAGCACCCATGAATATCCTTTTGAACAAAACTGCAAGAAACTTTGCACTCAGCTCCTCTCATCCCTTCCCTTCTCTTCTCCTTGCCAACCAAACTGAACCATATACTATACTTGCACGTGAAAAGCTTTATAATGTTTGCTGCGAACAAAGAATCAACGCATATCTCTCATTTATAGCACCGTGTTTCCTAGCAGAATTACACATATTTTCCCATATGTAACTTTCCATACATATACACACACGTATACAAGACGGGAATTAAGGGATTTTCTTTCAAAACCCATGTATATAGATAGATAAACCGAAATATGTCATTAATCTATAATAATTAATATAGGATTCATTAAAAATTCCCCAATGTCATAACACCCAAATTAAATTATCAGTTTTTTCATCGTCATCCTCACTATTATTATTATTAGTAGTAAGTAGTATGAATATTATGAAAATAATTAAATTATTAATATGCTTTTAATTCGCAGCACTATGTGGGAAACTATATATAATCGTATGCATATAATCTACTATATATACATATATGTTATAGGCCATAAAGTGTGAATGGTGTCATTAAACTCAATGACTTTGCACTGAACACCTTCCTGCTGTGCTAATGATTGCAACAAAAAAAGTAGCAGAAAATACTTTATTTTTACATAGCCTCAATATTCCTGGAAGAGTTTTATATAACTGCATATATTTACATTAGCAAAATGTGTGCTAACATTATATAAATGTATACTGAAACAATATAACATTTATTGTGGGAAACTATAGGACAAACTTTTGAAACAGCCTGTAAATGCAAACCTGTTAATATATTCATGTACGTTTTTGAATGTCATTGTGGGAAATTGCTTCCACATAAGGTAACTGTAGTGAAATATATTATGCATGCAGATTTGGCATTTTTCAAAAATTCTTACTGTGCGACAAATCCTTTAAAATGCAATAATGGCCCTTTTAATATGAATCAAGAATTCTGAATCGAGAAATTTCCATCTAATACATATGATGGGCATTATATTATACCCATGCACAGGCTTTGACATTTTGATGAAATTAAATATTGATTGATGAAAATTGATAAGTATTATTTATTACAGGGCAAGTCAATATTCAAGCAGCAAGGAACTTCAAAATGAAAAAAAGTATAAAAATATTTAATAATTATCAACACCAATGGATATGAAAACAAATAATATATTACACAGATTAAGACATTATATGCCACTTGGCCATTTAAAAGTAGAAGTTAGTCAAACTGAACACAGTTCTTGTATATAAATTATATATTAAAGTTTAAATGGACCAGTGTATTTGTTATACACTTCATTAATTATTCTATAGAATAAATGCATGTTGGGTTTCTTCTATTTGTTACATTAAATTAAAAGTTAGATGATGCTGGCCAAAGGCATAATTTCTCAACAGCTTTGATAAACTGGCAAACACTTTAAATTTCATCAAGGTAATTTTTCTTTGGGAATTAATGCGCATGTGAAAGCGTTTTCATGTTTCCATTTGCAAAAGTACTTCCCTCGCATAAATACAAACACGCTTCAACTGAAAGCCAACCAAACCCTATTGTCACTGGCTTTACTTTCCCCACTGAATATGCTCCTAACAATACAACAGAAAATATGAAAGAGAAAAAAAAATTGCCCCAATCCATATACTTATATTCAGTCCAACATTGGCATAATATGGAGTATATTATATTCCCACTTATAATGTCATTACTGCAAAAATACCACCATGATGACATTATGTGTCTAATGTAACATTAAAAGTTGGAAGTTCCCACGGAAAGCAACCACATGCTCTAATTATATACACTATGAGGAAAATAACAAATATAAGTCGGAATCACTATGAAAATAATGAAAATCTTCTTGAGAAAGGCCAACAAGAGAAAGTGTGGATACTTTTTTCACAAGAGTCATCCTGGGCATCAATCTAAGTGGTGCTTGAGTGGAAAGAAAAACAAGACTGAGTGAAAAGCACCAATAGGAGAGGTGAAAGAAAAAATGTACTCAAAAATCCAACACCAAATAGAGTACCTACTATACTATGAGCATAGCTATTAGGCTTGACCAACATAAAAGTGACAGCAATAACAAAAATTTGTATAAACGCTCGAAATTTGCTACTCATTACATGATTTTCAATTCAAAGTTTTCAAATATAGTAATTATTTTGTAATCAGCTCTTGTCATTTTCAAATCAAGGATTGCACACAGAAAATCATACAAAAACATGGTACATCTTTCATTATTTCTTGTGAAATAATAATACTCCATAAATAAAACAAACTATTGGAACTCTCATTATTTCTCAAAAATGTTACATGATACGTACAGTGATTCTCAGTCCAAGGTTGAAACAATTCCTGATTGGCTGTTGCCTTTTACACCATTTGAGGTCATTAAAACCTTCCCCAAAGAAAGTAGTTCCTTTTTTCTGCAACGTTTTACTTCACTAACAACATTAAATAAGCAAAACAACTGCACACTATAAAATAACTAGTATGTATAAAGTTGTGTGTGCACATATTTTCTTCAGGGAGTGTAAACCCTGATAAAAGCAAAATGGCCACACCTTGAAGACATCATTTATGAGTTATCCCTAACCACAAATTATCTAATGGCGCTACTGCTTATGGAGTTGCACAATAAAAACGGTGTTCTGCAGCAACGAATTGTTTCAACCTTGGACTGAGAATCACTGGTAGTTAGATCGTTTTTCGATGCTGTGCTGGACACCATTGAAGAATGTGTGTTGTAGGAGCAAGAGGTGTGCAAGTAGGTGTCACTCTTTGCGAGAGAAAGTAAACTTTTCAAGTGGCATATGCACGTGTTGATTCAACATGCCCCGGTTTCAAGGGGCAAAATGCAACTTTTTCACTATACTCTATATGCACTTACCCGGTCCACGCACTCAAACTTCAACATGGCACTAGTGTATAGTATATACCTTGCAGTTTGAGCAGTGTTTACCGTTCACACCTGAGCAAATGGTGCGTCAGCACACAGCAACAAACTCCAGCATCCACTATATACCACCACTACCAACATTACCACCCCAACCATCATCATGTCCCATCCTTGCCATGCATCAATCATCTCAATTTTCTGAAACGCAAACCGAAACTCTTGTCCAACTTGCAATTCAAACCAAGTTTGTTGTGCTTTTTCCTATCAAGTTTTTAGTTCAATTTGGGGTAACTCTCTCTCTCCCCTCCCCTTTGCTTTACTTTCAACTACATATAGGGGAGTGTCAGTCAAGTATAGGGATGTAACACCTCTGACAGGTTTACAAGGTGCTACCTGGGAAATGGGCCGCACCTACGACTTACTTTTACGACCCCTTCAAACTTGCAACCCGAATGCCTCATTTGCAACTCTGAGAGACTCCACTGCAATATTTCACCCGGCTAAACCTGTGTTTTTACAACGCAACATATTCATTGGCTATACAATTCTACTGCTATCATTTATCACGTAATTTGCGAACGACCCCTAGGTCACACTTACTACCCAATGGATAACCCCATGTACATATTGCAACATGAATATTAATATGCAAAGTGTTGTGTACTTGTTTGTGTATTAATCAAATAAATCATCATTATAGTGCAATATTTTCAATTAATTATTATTGGCATCATATTTATATTAATTAAAAATTTAGAACTAAATATTTTAATAGCCAGCTACTGAAATGCCTTGAAACCTTGAGATAACTGTGCAGCAGAACTAACAATAAAACACTCTAAATGCAATGATTCAATAGTTACAATTATAATAGCCTTGAAATTAATTCAAGATCACCGATGATGTCATAACATTTGAAACCAACATGGCCTAGTTCCTATGTCATGGTTACCAATCATATAATTACTCATAGCTTCCCAGCAATTTGAAACACCAGGTAAAATTACACTGTAAAAGATCTTTATAAACTCGTAACATGTAAAAATTTGAGTGCAATTCCCTAACAAATAGCCTAAATAGCATTTCATATTCATTTAAATGGTGCAATTTGAATTTTTCCAATCCGCCTGTGTGGTTTTTAAGCAGATTAAAGCACTCCAAAGCCACTTTTTGCGCCACCAAACCCTGTCAGCCAAACGCAACAAAATTTCACTTTAGATGCCTCCACTAAAAGTCGATTATCTCCTAAACCGTGACAGATTTTTTCAATTCCGAAGACAGATTTGGAATCCTGGGAATATTTGCAATAAGACTGT
>JAQFZQ010002732.1:0-12849 GCA_034696005.1 Glomeris marginata | reverse complement strand
GAAAGACAAACTTCATAGAGGTTTATTTTACCAGTTGGAAACAATAAATCGAATGAAGTAAGTTCTGAATTTCGACTAATGTGTAAAATGTCCGCGATGGTGTTAAATGGGGGCAACATTGGTTTTGTGACGTCATGGTGGTGTACGTGCAGTGCTGCCGGTCACGTGTTTTCGTTTTCGGCTTCGCAAGGCTAAAAAGCGCCGACCGCGTGTTTGGAAAAAGGTCAGGCTGAGGACACAGCTTTGCCGGCATTCTTCCGTCGCTCATTGCAGGAAGTAATGTGCTGAGAATTGTGAAACAAGCAGTACAAAATTATCGTTTATTTACCGGCAAATTTGAAACGGATGGGTGCCAAATGGCTTTTCATTACGATGGTCTGCTGCGGGTTTCTATTTCCTTCTATTGCAAGTGATGCGCACGTACCGGCTCAAGATCCGGGTGAGTTATTTATATTTGGGATTTTAGTTAAGCCTGTTAAGCCAAATCTATAGGTCACATATGTGTATAGGAATCAAACTTAATCCGTAAATTTACAATTCTTCCTATTGTATTGGAAATATTGTTCACCAATTTTTTATTTTGTTTGCCTGCCGGCAGCTAAACAATTTAATGTGCTGTGTTGCAATTGTGTTGTTTTATTCTTTGTTTTATCTTGGACTAAGTTTTATTGAATGAATATATGCGTGGCAAAACGAAGGTCACAATTAATTTGTAGACAAACACATTTTAGTGTACCAGGAAATATTTTTTTTTATTTCCGTTGCACTTTTATTCTTTTTAAAAACAAATATTCTTAAAAAATATATTGACCGTGAACCCTTGGTATCTATACTATGTGTATTTTGCTATTTCATGCTTAATTGCGCTATTAGAATTAAACATAAACAATGTTACGTAATTATTTTTCTGTGGAAAATTTCCTGTATGAAAATGGAATATTTGAACATATATTCCACAGGTTAGTGTGAAATTATATTCGGTTTTATTTAATTTTCTTGAATTCTGTGAATTTGTTAATAAATTCATTGCGAACATGTGTTAATTAAATGTCACAAATTGCACAGATTAAACAATCTAAAGCAAATATAAATTAAAGTTCTGAATAAACCATGCAAATTATATATTTTTCCTTAACTTTTTGCAAATTATATAATTTTTCCTTAACTTTTTGCAAATACTGTACTATAATCTATGACGTTTGTTAGTGGCCTTGATCTGCACATCAATGTCAAGTCAGAAACTATAATATTGACTTTCCATGAATTGCGTGTTTGGTACTGCATGACGTCAACTGCCATAAAAGCTTCAAATTTTCGTTTCATCATTTTTAATTAATTTCTCAATCGCCTACAGACCACGCCTTCAAATCAATTGCTTTAGTGTCATATAGGGCCAAATGGGGTTAGTCTAAATAAACATTTAGGTCCAAGGTACTGCCTTTAATTTTGTTTCGCACATCATTTATATTTCAGTATCAGTTACCAGTTTGAAAGACTTTATAAACACTGTTAGGTATAATTTACCATATAAATTGCACAGTCTATTTTGCAAGTCAAACAAGGTTCAGGCTCTACTTTCTGCAAAACATTGATTTGTTTGTGCGAATCAGAAATTTATGCAAGTAATCCATCCGTTTTGTAATTGCAGTTTTCAGAACAGTGATGTAAACCTTTGTAAACCATGGGAAACTTAATATGTACTTCTGATGGTTCACAAATGTTTAACTGGTTAATATATATAATATTGAGTGTGCACATACAACATCTCCATTTGTTGCATTTATACACTATTAAATAAGAAAATGGCCAATTCAACACATTACATTAATTTAACATTGAAACAGCAGATTTTGTATCTGCATTGTCCAAATGGAAGTTCTTATCACAGTACATAATTGAAATATTATTAATAATGTTCTGCTGATGTAGAAGTTGTAAAACTGAAATGACTAAAATGCTCCATCATAACAATTTCCCTGGTAATTTCAGTTATTTAATACTTTATTTCTAATCTACAAAAACAAATGTTAAAACTTGTAATCTGGTGTTTGATTATAACTGCTCCTTGTGGGGAAGTGATTTACTTCATTCAATGTCATCACTATCAGTGCAAGACAAACTAGAATTCCACAATCTGCACATTTAGAATGAATCTGTTCACATTATGACATATTGGTGGTACAATTATAATAACATACACTGTATATGTGAATTATTGCATACACAGTAAAGCATTTGTATAGTTCACATTATGCATTTACACAGTTTGCTTGAATCTTATAGTCTGTATACACAACTTATAGCCCATTTTAATCCTTATAAATTCATCTCTAAAATTGTTGAAGTATGAATTTTGTGTTTACCATCTGGCACATTGATAAGCACTATGGCAATTGACCAACTTGACTGCAGATTACAACATTTTCAGATTGAAGTTGTATTTGAATGGCTTGTTTTGCACGTATAGGCAAGTTCACATGATAATATTTTTTGAACCATGATTTGTAAAACATTTGGCAAAGTATGGAGAAAAATGACAGGTTGATTGTGTATGTGGTTTTTATTGTGTTCATTTATATCAAACTGAAGGGATTTTCCTTCAATATGCTCTGATAACATTATTGTCATGTATTGAAAATTCAGCTGTCACCACTTTTTTCAATGTAGATTGTAAAATTGGACAAAATGTTGCCCTTGACATTGCAATGAATCAAATGTACTTAAGATTTGAAATCTGTCGACATGATAATTGCTATCTAATAGCTACTTGAAGTGCATAGCACGTATTAGATTGTCTGAGGGAAAGTGTTTCAAGAAACCTACTTAAGTTTGCAAAGAACAAATACTTGCACATAAAATATAATATTTTTCTAGAAGTTGTTGTATTTATTGAGCAGTTTTTAAATGTTAATTTTGTCTTGCTCTTTCAGATATACTGGTAGTTGGTCTAACCCGTGGCCTAAGTCTAGTGGACTTGACAGATTTAAACTCGCATTATGTTCTAAGAAATACTGCACATGTTTTTGATGTCGACGTACACCGAACTAATATATCTACAAAGGTTTATTGGAGTGACTATGAGGAAGGAAGGATTTACTCTGCAGTCTTGGAAAATGGAGGCAAGTAATATAATTTAAATTATATCATGTTGTGAACATTGTTATATAATTGTCTGTGATTTTTATCCCATCCAGCTATCAGTGAAGTCGACACATTTGTCGAAGCCGGACTGATAACCGTTGAAGGGATTGCTGTGGATTGGATAGGAAATAATTTATATTGGGTTGAAAGCAAAGGTTCCATGATAGAAGTTGCCAGTCTTCAAAATGCTCAGTGGAGAACTATCCTAATTGCAAACATAAAATCTCCTCGGTCTGTTGCCGTGGATCCAAATTCTGGGTTTGTGTAATAAATCGATATTGTAGAATGAACCTGTTGTATTATTATTAACACATTTTGTTTCTCAATATTTATGTCAATATATAGACTGATGTTCTGGTCTGGAGTGAGCGATACAGAACCTGTAATTGAAAGATGCTCTATGGATGGGACTAATCGAAAGCAAGTGATCCAGATGAATAATATGGAAGGTGGAAGCTGGCCAAATGGAGTGACACTCGATTATAAATCAAAGACAATATACTGGATTGATGCCAAGTATTAAATTTAAAATCCTGTCATTTTCCAATGTTGTAATGTTTGAGGTTGTCATTCATTGATGATCGATTGGTTGTGCGCAGATCCCTATCTATCTATTCCGCAACTTATGATGGCACCAATGTACTCGAGTTGTTTCATGGTCATAACTCAATAAAATGGCCATTTGGAATCAGCTTTTTGAATAACAGCCTTCTTTGGGCCGATGCAGATTTGTACAAAGTGTTCATGGTAGTATAGAACAGTGATTCGTGACACTAGCAAATTTACCAAAATCTAATAATGTCTTATTCTATGCAGATCAGTACAAATGGTTCGAGTGCATCACAAGAGGCTCAAGTAGTCTTCCATGGAACAGATTGGATTTATGGAACAGCTGTGATACCAGGAAATGATCCAGAATGGCAATTGGGTTGGTATTTATTGTGATCATTGATACATTCCAGTAATTTGTTTTATTATAAGATTATTAATATGAGTTGAAATTTATTTGAAATTTATAGCCCCTGTTGATAATCCCTGTTACGTGAACGGTGGCTGCTCTCACATCTGCCTTCTGCGTAGCGAGACAGAGAGAACTTGCGCATGTCCATTCCTGATGATAATTGGGCCAGATGGAAAAACTTGCAGAGGTAAAGAATGAATTGCGAAATAGCTTTCATCTTTCCTAGAACAACCTTGCTGATGCTTGGCATTTATTCCAGATCGAAATGCTGTATCGATAACTCTCGTAAGGAGGGACTCGGCGCAGACAAATGAGATTATTGTCACGAGCCAGGATGAAAATAATAAACCATTACTGCCAATTATTACAGTTGCAACAGTGAGTTTTCTCAGGAATTAGCATCGAAAAGCCGTGCAATTTGAATAGTTTAAATTCTTGTTGTATTACGCAGCACTTCAAGATTGATTTCGACATTGATATTCGGAGGTGCTTGGTGTATTGGACCGATGGGAATGAGTTGTGGGAAAGTTCGTGTCGAGCAGGAAAAAGGATTATAATACAAAATGGTTATTAGATGTGGCCACATAATCTCCGTTCTTAACCAGAGAAGATTACTTAATAATGTTTGTTTTTTCTTCCCCAACAGATGAGCTAATTAAGAACATTGCCGTTGATCAACACTTGGGAACAGTTTATTATGTATCTGAAAGTAATGCTTCCATTATTTTTGCTCGGTCTTCTAACGGTGACATCAGCTCTGCAGTCACTCTTCAAAAGGGATATAAAGTTACCTCTTTGCTCTGTGCCACTGGCCCTAGGTTTGACATTCAGTTAATTTGCCCGATAAATCCGCTAGAATGGCAATTTTTGAAATTGTGTAAACTTTGTTTTCAGAAAGCTAATTTGGGTTTCCACTAATCATAACGTGACTTCAGTTCAGAGTTCAAATTTTGATGGAACCAATTTAGTAACGATATACACAAAGGAATGTGATGTTGGATTCACATGTATCACAGGTAATCAGTTTTTATTATTGCATTACAAATGTTTTTTGTTTTATTTATCCAATTGCATGTATTCTTTGCAGATGTTGCTGTAAGTGCTGATCAGTCATTCATTTACTGGGTTGAATCATCCAGTGATGAGTATGGAATGACTTTGGTGGAGCTTGACGTCATTGCCAAAGCAGATTTCAACTTGAATTCTAAACTCAATCCAGAAACATATGTGCTCAATAATAGTGACACCTGTATCATCACAAATGAGAGGAAACTTCATTGTTTAGGAAGACATTCTGAGAGAAATGACAACAATACTTTATTTGAAAAAGTAAACTACGCTTCGATGCGAATTGTTTCACTTGGATCAAATCCAGGTAATTATTTAATTAAGTTATTCTGTTTGTAAGCACTTTGTAGCTATTCCTGACCCAAAACTTTGGCTCCATGCGAGCCCTTCATTCAAAAAGTTTGAAAACATGGTGATGTACGTACACATGCCATTTCAATGGATTCTCAAAATATTGGATAAATGAAAGCCAATAATATGCGAGTTTGGAATTGCAACATTTGCATTGCAAATGAGTAATTATTCCTTCAAAGGAACATTGGAAAAATCAGTTGAGATATAAATTACTAAGTTTGAGGAGTTAAATGGGGTAATAGTAGTATTTCTCTTGGATCTCATTTCAGTTGTTATTTTTAGTGTGCATGGTCTTGTGTTAGTGTTACTAACATGCAACTTTTGATATGTATATGTTATTGCCCAAGTAACTGTATTTTATTATATTCACTTGGTTCCAGATGAACTTGAGCCCGAGCAGCTCACACTTAATTGGGTAGACGCACATTAACAAACTTCATATAATGTATCATATTATTGATAACATAGTACGTGATAGCACTGTGATTAAGCTTAATAAACTGATTTAGTATTAACTGGAGAAATAATTATGTGCATGGAGATCCAAGAAACTGCATGTTGCATATTAGTTTGATTTTGTAATAAAATTTCTAAACGCATGTACTTTTTGATTTCAGAAATGTCTAACTTAATCAAAATCCCAAATATTGAGTCCCATGGCAACGAATCACGTAAGTCTGATGCATATAACTGTCAAATTTTGGATAAATACAAATTACTTAAGGCTTTTCTTGAAAAAATCAAAATTATGTTTCCTTAATTCATTAATTACATACTATTTTACTTTGATAATTTGCCAGGTTCGCATCCATGTGACTCGGGGAAAGGTAGTTGTCCGGAAAACACTCCTCCGTGGTGCACTGATGTTTGCAAGAATGGCGGAAGATGTTTACAGATTGCGAGTGGTTCAAATCACAGCTGTGAATGTACAAGAGAATTTGAAGGGCTTCAATGTGAAACACCTGTGTGTAGCAGCATCTGCACCAATGGAAAGTGCACCACAGATTCAAAAGGGAAAAATGTCTGCGTATGCAAAATTGGCTTCGTCGGGGATCGGTGTCAGAAATCAGTTTGCGCTGGATACTGCCAAAATGGCAAGTGTGATATCTTGGGTGATGGTCGACCGAATTGCACATGTGAAGCAGGCTGGAATGGAAACAAATGTCAGTGGGCTTCTGCTGCTAAAACAGAGAATCTGATGAGGAATGAAGAGTGCTCTGCGCAGTGTCTGAATGGTGGAACATGCGTGATAGTGGATGGTGTTGCCTGTTGCAAGTCAGTATCACAATTTCCTAGCTTTTGTTGTTACTTGATATAATTTTCGGTTTTCTTATTTATGTTTTTGGGATTAATTTGCAGATGTGTAGGTAACTATTCGGGTGAGCGGTGTGAATCACCGGGGGTTCGCCGCAGTGAAGCTTTTGCATGCAACGAGAATCCATGTTGTAAGTATACAGTAACTTGCACAATATACAGAGTTGCAAATCTCATTGAAAACATGGGAATGGCTGTTTTGTTCTTTTCTAGTTTCACTGATGATTGCATTCATAGTCTGTTCAGTAATATGCATTTTGCTGTTGGTAACAATCATGGTTCTTCTAAGGGGAAGGTATATGCACTTAATGTGTTCACATTGTTTTATTATCAGTGTAGCTGAACTCCAGTATTAATTTTATGTTTCAATTTGTGTAGGATGTGTCCGTTAAAGCGATACAAAGTATGCAACAATTCCTTCAAAATGCGAGGTTTTCAGAAGTCTGGAGATACAATACCAGGTTGCTGTGACAGTCAAAATTGCTTTTCCTATTCAAAGGTAATAATATAAGTTTATCTATCACTCTAATATCATATGCAGTGATGCTGAATATTAGACTAAATCAATTTCGTTCCTTTGATTAACAAATTAGGGATAATTGGTTGAACAGTTGTAAGTAATACCCATGGTTCTTTGCAGATGGGTACTGTGCATTTCCCTAAAGGTGCTCTAACAAATGATAATTCGAATGGAAAGTATTTGAGAAACATGACAGAAGATAAAGTCGGCCTTATTTGCCAAGAAGAAAATTCGTGTGGTGTGTATCACAACAGCGATATCATCATGTGACTTCCAACAAAAGCTGCACAAAGGAGGAGTTGAACAGCGAAATTCATTCATCATCAACGAAAGCTAAAAAGATCTCTCATTCAAGGTCAAGAATCGTCAATTTCATGCTCCTGCTTAACTTCTCTTGACCTGAACCATATGTACAATCTGCGGAATTCCTGGAACAATGCAATGGCGTAAAGTTTTTGTGCTTCGCACAAAGATATGCTGCCTTAGAGATCGAATTTTGATTGCAATTATTAATTTTTGCAATTAACAACAAACCAAAGGCCGGAGAATGTAGCTAATAACACTGCTGAATTCTAATTATACATTTGTGTACCTTGTTTTGAAACAGCTTTCTGGTAAACACTCATTCTAAGATGGAATAGTGGTTTTTTCCCCAAAAAGCTGTTTTAATTTCATGCTCTCTAATAAACGAAGCAAGACAAGGTATGCTAATAAATGCTAAAAACAAACTATTTTACCTCAAGTGATATTTTTTGCCTGTCTTGGCCCAAGTGTGGAAAATAGGTTCCTGGTAAACACTCGTTCTAAGATGGTACAGTGGATTTTTTGCCAGGAAGCTATTTTCATGTTGGCTTTCCAAGTTGTGAGGAAATGCCATTTATATGACAATAATTCATTTGCCTCATTGGCATATTCCCAGTGATAAGCATTGAGATATGATATCCAGGTATGCAGATTTTGTATTGTTGCCTATATTTCAGAAGCACACCATTTCATGTAATTGTTATTCCTTGTTAAGAGTTTGTTTAAAAAGTTTCTTGTCATATATACGCATGTGCAGTTTGCTGATATAGTGATGCAGAACATTCCTGAAATGGTTATACAAGTTAACCTTTAAAAAAATGTTAATTTACAGGAAATATTCTTAGAACCGTGAATTGTACTTCATAACAGTTTTGCATAATAATGGCACATAAGATGTGTGTATATATACGAAGCTGAAAAAGTGCTGCTAAAATCATTATAGACAACAAAATACTATGTAGACAAAAATTGAGTGCGTGCTAATCATACGTTGGTTCCTCAGACTTGTTAGTATACAAATGATTGCTATTTTTTGAATTAAAAGAAGCAGCCTTCCCATAAACACTCATTTCAAGAAGAAATAGTGACTTTGTATGGGAAGGCGTGTTTCTCAACTCGTAGTGATACTGGTGATTGTATTAGATTGCTACTTTTATAAGAGCAATTGTAAATGTTTTTGCGTTTCAAAAGAATGGTTTGATTATTATTGTAGATGTTATAAAGCAGGATGTTTGAAATTAGCTCCTATATTTGATTTACTAGCTACAGTTAAATATACGTAGTATAAACGGTAATTTTGGCAAACAGCCCGCCGCATAATTGCTTTCTTATTGTCAACTTTCAATTTGAAATTCTGTTCTGGCTTTTAATGATTTGTTAGTTCTGAATATTATTTTTTCAATAAATGGTTTATGAGTTTGAAAGCTTGTCGGATTGTCGAATACTAATTTATAACAATTAATACTCTTTAGTGGAACATTCCTTTATGATTAGAAATCTCTTTACAAGTTTATCAGAAACAATGGGAATTATTTCCCTTTCAAATTTAGCGCCGAAGTATCGGTGACGTACCGTTCGGTATCGCGGTGACGTAACGATTGGTATCGGTGTATCGGTACATATTCGATACTGTGATTCGATACAGATGAACGCGCAGATTAACAAGATGGCGGCTGACATGTGCTTCGAGAAAACCGTAACCGCCGCGTAAAACAATCGCAGAAATGGCTGTATTTACGGGAGAAGATGATATATCGTATTGGAAATGGCAAATGCACGATCCAAATTCCTGTGTGTCTACTGTTGTAAGTACAATGCAGTTCAGTTTACCTCCGAGATACATCGGAAGAATTCGTGAAGGCGTTAGGGAAGTTTTGAACATGGACTTGAGACAGTATTCAAAAACGTAAATTGATCTGGAATTCTACTCGTGTGTACTGCCGTAGCATGTGTTTACAATATTTACATGTTTTTAGATTGAACGGTATACTTGTGGCGTATGAAAAAGTAAAATTGAAGACTAAATGCGCAGAAATCATTGGAGATCAAACTTTTCTACCCATAAATGTTACAGCAAATTTTATAGTTTTCACACCAACTGTCGGCTGCATATTGAAAGGTATGTATCAGAATTTTTATTATTGTATACCGTTTTTAATGTGGTATTTATAACAGGTCTTTCCGCTGCTTAATTACAGGTGTGGTGAATAAATTGAGCATGACCCACATCGGATGCTTGGTTCACAATTATTTCAATGCCTCAATCCCATTACCACGTGACGAGTTTGGAAACATTTCTGATGGCATGAATATTGCGGTCAACGAGGAAATCACTTTTGAAGTGACTGGTATGGATTTGGCTAGCAAAATCATATTTTTTAAAGGTCAACTAATCAATGCAAGGTGAGATATACAATTGCAAATTAAATGCCATGTCCCAAAATTATTATTTTGCTTACTGTACGTTTGAAATTGTAAATATTATTGTATATATATATATGCAAAAGATGTTTCAATGCGCAGAATTAACTGCAACATTGCATATTTTATTTTACAAACTGCCCTTACAGAATTATAAACACATCAATTATTTAATTTCCTTTCGTTTTCACAAAGGTTTTGTTATAAAACACATTATTCCAATATAATTAAGAGGAAATGTGATACCATTTTTGCAGCTGCAAAATTTGAGCTAGCAGAATATACAGTAGTGTACGTATATCCATGAATTTCCTGGTCAAGTAATTTTCAACAGACCTTGGGGAGAATAATCCAGGCAGATCTCTATTTACTGTAAAAGACTATTTCAAAATCATTCTGTTGATGTATTTACTTCAAGTCGTGGGGTTTATTTGAAAAGGGACTTTTTGAATGCGGAAGCTATTTGTAGCGTAACTTCCTAGAAATTCCCTTTATTTTTTATTCCACATTGGTAAATTGCAGATTGGATGATACTATCGATTCCAGCTAGGGAGAAATAAGTTGATTCAGTACTTGTTCACTTGATATTTGAAAATTCTGCTTAAAATAACACATACATAGTGTTACAGTTCCAATACAAGCATTACTTTATTATTATAACGAAAACTAATATAAGTTTATGTTCTGATCTCTTTTCCTTTCAGTGTACATTTCCATAGAGTAAATGTACTACATGCATATTGGTAATTTAATTGAAATATACAAAATGTCAAGGTTCTGCACGTGCAGACTGTAAATAACATCCAACATATATGCGGTTCATATTGCATTGGAAGTTTATAATAGTGCAAGCTGTGTTAAAATAAAGCTGGCAGGAATTTAGTATCTTAAACTGCTTAAACATTCCCAAAATTTGCAGCGTATTCACGTGTTTTAAATATGTTATTCGCCGTTTATGATACCAATATTCTGGATCTATCACAAGAATGTGAAAATACATTTTTTATTATTCTCTATTTTCCAACTGAATTTTGCGGCATGGCATATTATCGGTTGTTTATGTTGATTAACTTTATGATCTTATTATTTATAGTACAATTTTTATTTTAGCCCTAGCAGTGAACTGATTGAAATACAAACAGAGTCGATTGAAAACGTGGATGGACGTGATTCTTCATCAGGTTACCATACAGCAACAGGCAGCGTATCTGATGCTGGCATTGATTCGTCTCGGAAGCGAAAAAGAAAGAGTAAAGAAGTAGAGGAAGTTGACGACGGACACGTGTCCAGAAAGATGATGAGAATTGAAAATGAGGAAACTGCAGATTTGAGTGTCGCAGATTCTCAAAACAGTACTAAGAAAAGAAAGAAAAATTCCAAAACACGGAGTGAACCGCAAGATCACACCGTGAATTTGTCAGTTGAAGAAGAAGGAAGGGAACTTCAAGAACAAGAAGTGCATAAGAAACGGAAGAAAAAGAAGAAACATGAGCCCGAGGGAGCAGATGCGGAGGACACAGATATTGTGGCAGCAATAGCTGGAAATGAGAAATTGAAAAAGAAGAAAAAGAAACATAAAGATAGGAATAAGGAGATTTCTGACAGTGAAACTTGCGCAGTTGTTCCCGAAGAAATTTCAGTGAAAGATCTAAAAAAGATACGTAAGCATGGATCGAAATCAAAGATATGTTCTGTGGAAGAAAGTGATTTAGACGAGAATGCTAGAAAAAGTAAGAAGAAACGTGCAAAAGTGGACGGAAGTGGAAATGTAATAAAAGAGGAACAAGAGTTATTGAAAAAGGCCAAGAAACGGAAGAATAAAATAGATGAAAACAGTCCATCTGATGTAACGGAACCAGTGAAGAAGCGAAAGAAGAAGAAGAAAGATAAGGAGAAGGATGAAAGATGAAGATAAGGATTTTGGGGACAAATAAACATTTGCCAAAGCACAGTGACAGAGCTGTAACTTCCCAGACATTTTTACATGTAAACGTGCAGGCGCAATGTAAGCGGCAGCAAAAGGTAAGAAACCATTAATTTATTGTAGCGGTTTTACATTGCGATTTTGAAATACGTTAGCTGTCATGAAATATATTGCTGTTTGAGGGAATTTTGCAAGTTCACTAGATTTTTATGCCGTACAAACTTGTGAATTATTATCTAACTTCTTGCATTAAAACACTCTGGATTCAAATAGTAAATTGCGTAATGTTTCAAACATAACTTTTGAGAATCGATGTCATTGGGAGCAAAATTTTAGATGATACAAAAATTCCTGCTTGATAAACTTTAAGTATTACATGTGATAAAGAAATAAATGAGGCAGAACCTCTGTCATGTTTAAAAAAAAATCCAACAAGTTTCCAAAATGAAAGCTTTAATATGCATTCAATAATAACCTATTACGTCGTTTTTCGTTAAACTGCATAAAACTACATTAAAATTTGAAAGGAAAAATTACACAGCAAATACAATGCGATTCAACATAATTCTCTACACAAGCTAATTAATAATTTAGTCACGGTAAAGAAGATATTGTATTTGACATTTAGTGGAAGCTAAAACTTCTCGAGATAGTCGATTTTTAAGTTTAGCCATGCAAAACGGTGATTCATTGTGGTCCAATCTGCACTTACATATTCTGACAGGATAAATCCCCAGGATTCCGAATCTGCCATCGGAATTGACATTGCTATCACGGTTTAGGAGATATTCGACTTTTAGTGGAGGCATTCAAAGTGAAACTTGTTTGCGCTTAGCTGTCATT
>JAQFZQ010002731.1:0-12849 GCA_034696005.1 Glomeris marginata | reverse complement strand
ATGTCGAGTTTGTTGGCACTGTTGGCCCACCATATTCGCTCTTCACTAGTGAAAAATGTGAACTGAGTACTAGGCTTAAAGGTCTAAAAGTAATTTAATGTTAAAATTCATCCTTGTGAACAACTGAACTCCAAGATATTTAAAATATATTAGTAACCACATAGGAAGTTTACTATTTTGGTTTTATATCCGATATCAACGTACCCACCCACAAATAACACGTCTTGCCAATCAGGATTTATTATCAGGTCGAGCTGAAATACGATACCAGCACGCTATCGGTGACCTTGAACAATTTATTCAAGGTTATAATTATTGTGTCAACATTTTCCAAATTCCTTATTGTTTCCGAGTAATACGAGTGGCCCACATTTGGTGATTCACCTTGTAAATTAAAACGATAGAATTGTCATTAACGTCTCACTAATTACAGCTGAAAGGCACTATTACAACCAAAAACACTACTATGTACTCGATACATCGCAAAAATAAACAGAAGTGGATGACATTTCCCACCAGCGAAATCCAAACCAATAAACTATTTTCTAGCACTCTGGACGTAGCGAAAACCTCTCATGGTCTTCTGAAAAACTATGCAATACATGCACATATAATACCGGTAAGTTTATGTTTGGGTATTAACAGATCCCACCTTTGTTGAATTTCAAACGTTTAAATGTAGTTATTTACATTTCATTACTATGCACTGTTGCAATAACACTCTAAATATCTCTATCTAATTTATAAGGTTACAGGGTGAGTTTTATGAGTGGAGATCCAACTTATAATGTCTAAAGTATTCACGACAGGTCAAAACGTTTACTGAAGAGAAGGGGAAGTGCCATTTGCTGATCCTAAAAACAGTATCGCATGTGACCTATGATGTCATCTTCAAGGTCATCTGTGTTCTAACTTTTAAACCGTTGAAGATAGGGCACAATTTCGAATTAGGCACTTGAAGAGCTCATCCGATTTAGTTCCTAAAAGTTAATTTGAGACAGTTTGGTACATTTATAAACCATGGAGTGTAATTGTGCACTATCTTCATAGGTTGAAAAGTTAGAACACGGGTATTCTTGAAGATGATATCATAGGTCACGTGCGATACAATTTTCGGGATAGGCATACAACACTTTCATTTCACTCCTGTAAACCTATTGACTAGTTGTGAGTATTTTAGATGTTATAAGTGGGATCCACACATAATACTCACTCTGTATAATCACATTATAAACAAATATAAATCCAGTAATAGGATTTTTTTTAAAAAATATGCGCCCATTGTCCACACCTCTTCCTCTTCTCCGCACTTCGTTTCTTCTTACACTACTTTCTCTTTCTAATTCCATACCCCCAACGAGAAGTCTGTGGACTTTTCTTTAACAAAATGGTCTTTTCGGCAATTTTAATCCTTTAATTTCAATTGTTCAATAATTGTTACGGTTGGTTCCACTCTTTGATTAGTCTACTGGCACAAAAGGAACCGCCAGAGAGGGTGACAGGGTGTAGCAATTATTCAACTATATTGAACTGTAATGGTGAGGTACAATATTTATCCTTTCGTCAAAAGTCATTTTATTTAAATTAAATAACGGTATTATTATATAAGTAAATACGTATTAGGAGAATTGTTTGCTAAATGAGTAACAATGGCTATTCCTGTCTATTTTGAGATATTATTTATGTGCTTTTCAAAGTGTATTGGGGTTAATGTCGGGTGCCCATCGGGAGAGTAGGGCACTTGCAGAGAAAATGTGATAAGGCCTCTTGGCCCTTACTTTCAATAACAAATAAGTTTGAATATTGCTAATTACTTTCCTTTTTAGTATATATCTGTGCCTTACAAGTGGCAATACGTATTTACTAGTTTACTTGAAAACTTGTGTGTATTGCATACGTATTAATAGAGCTATTTGTATACCTACTAGAACTTGTGTTTTACTGACATATGGAATTTAGGGATACTGAGAATTTCGGATATAGTTTCTTCCAGTAAAATCTAAATATGTAAACTTCTTGGTGTAACCCGATTGTATAGGGTAGGGCAGAGAAACCTTCTTTTGTCAATGGGAGGTGGTGAAGCGAGGGGTGGTAGTAGAGGGGTGGGGATGAACTCGTAGGAAAGTAGTGGTTGGGAAATTTGCTCCTCAACCATCATCAGTCATTAAAATGATTTGGTCAAGAGTGCCGCCTGCGTGCGAGCATTTCGTTTAAAGGTGAACTGACAAGGTTTTTGAAAATACCTTTGAAAACCTCTCATGCAATAATCGCAATATTATTGATCATATCCCAATGTTTGAGGTAATTCAAAGCAAAAACGAGTGTGATATAAATTATCTAATTTCAAAAAAGGGGAGCATTTTAGGGAGTACATCTGTCAAAGATATGTGTAGGAGCGTCGTAGCAAATTCGCGTATGGTGAGCCAAGTGCATCAGTAAAAGTTACAATTGAGGCCCCCATACAGGACAGTGTGACGCCAGCATTGTGACACCAGCACCAGTGTGACACCAGAGTGCAACAAAACGAAACTAGCCGTAACTTTTTAAATAATTATAAAAACAAGATTCTGTTTGCCCCAATCGTTTTTATGACATTGTTTACATAAAGGGGGACTTTTTAGGGTACGTTACAAAACCGTGTCAGTTCACCTTTAAGTCACAAAATTTTCCTTTGAAGTGTTGTTCCCGCCCGGGGATTAACCTTCATTCCCTAAATGAATAGTCGCCCAACCACCCCACAATGGATGGACGACATTACAGAACAATGGCAATTAAAGGATTAGAATTGTCGAAAAGGCCATTTTGTTAAAGAAAAGTCTACTGACTCCACGTTGGGACTATACAAACCTTCAAGCCATGGCCCACCTTCCTTCAGTACCTTTTTAACCTCCATCGCCTCCAACCCCCACCCTCTGTCTTTAAATCATAACGTTCTGCATTCTTCTATTATATTGGTGTTTCTTCATATTCCACACAGTCCCTACATCTCTGCTTTTCCACCTGACAATACACCCCAGCTCTTCAATTATACCGTACATTGCTAACAACCTCTTCTCACTATCTGTACTTCTCCTAACCTCTATGTAACCTGCACTTGTTCTTCTTTCTTTCAAATTCTGATAGATTGGATTAGAGTTAGACTTAAATTCTCTCCTTTCCAAAAGCCAACTTAGGTAATTAATAAAACAAATAAACATTTTAACAATATTAAAAACCAGTGTTTGTTTAGGACGTTAGTTATATCATTCTCAAGCCGGACCTTGCATTAATGGCTCAACCCTCCGCCATCCTCCTCTGTCTTATAGGCGTGATTGGACAATGTTTACTGTCACACCCTCCTCGAAGGGAATGGTGGTGTGTGGCGGTAAACATTGTTCAATCACAATCTCGGCCACTAAGACAGAAGGGGATGGCGGAGGGTGCAGTCATTAATGCAAGGTCTGGCTTGATACCGTAAATTTCCTTATAGAAGCCAGTCTCCAATTGAAACCAGTTTCGAATTAAAGCAGTAGCATTTTGGCCAGACAATAACTAAAAACCGGTTCCCAACATGCTTGTATATTGGGAACCGGCTCAAACTCCGCTTGTGAAAGTGCCATTATATTCTACTAATTTTGAATTGTAGCTCGGGCTTCTATAAGGAAATTTACAGTAATAGTGTAGTTTACTAAATGTTAAGTGTCATTTCAATGTGGTTGAAGATCAAATTCGATGCCTAGTTATACAAATAATCGCTCAAATTATTAGTGTTTTTATTGCATTGAAAATTAATTACTTATTCACTGAATACCAAAGAGGCAATAAATTCCCCAGGTCGTAAATATTGTGGAATATAAGGATGGGCGTCTAACAGGCCTAATTGGGGATGTTGCAATGTATATGGAAGATTTCCTAAGATTTAAGTGAGCATAATTCACATGTCTTATGGTAACATTTTATAATATATTCAATATTTTCTATAGTAAATTGCATTTATAGTTTTTGCATATCAATTTCAAGTGCATTTGAAATGTTTGCCAAACTAAATGAGGTAGGAAAATCAATTGTGTTGTTTGTCGTGTGAACTGGTTGTATCTGTAGCAATTACTATGTTCTATTTTTCCCCCAAAGGAACCGGACATAAAAGTGGGTAGTTCTCTCATTACTGATGTAGGAGAAGGCTATTATTTACCAGTTATGTTCCATGACGGGTTAAAAGTGTTTTCTGCAAAAGTTGAACTACCAATGAATCTTCATACCATTATACACATATTCCAATCTAGTGTATGGATTGCATTACTGGTCCTTATGTTCATGATTAATATTTGCTTTTTCACAATTGCCAAAGAAAGTCCATTGCTTCAATATCACTGCAATTGGAAGACAAACAACCTTCCAGCTATTTTGAGGATTTTATGTTTTGACAGCTTGATACGTTTTCACTGTACACTTATTAACTTCTTCATTTGAACTAAACTTTGTGATTTAGGTTTGGATTATTTTCAGTTTTATTAATTTTAGTGGAATGCCAGCAAGGTCCAAATCCGTCGGCAAAATGTCTACTCATGGCACTGAATTACCTATCGTTGATGACAACCAGCGCATATTTGATATTATTTTCTGCAAAAGTAATATCAAATAAACCTGTATTTCCTTACAACAATGCAGAGAGTTTCTGGTGTGATAGCCATCACACACAAATTGATAGTCTGATTTTACAATCGCCTACCGCGGATATACTTTCGGTGAGTCTACGCATTGCAAAAGCTGTTGCATAAATATAGTTGAATATTCGTGTGACATGTAGTGATCTGTAAATTAGTAAAATGTAACCTATAATTTTTGTGACTACATGAGGTGGGAACCTTTAGAAACGTATCATTATGTGTACACGTGAATATGGCAGACAAACAAGCATTATGCTTAACACAATACTGTATACAAGGGCAACAGAGCTCTATATACTCATAAATTGGCAGATAAATGATTTAGCCCTCTTAAAGGAGTGATTGTAACGACAATTTGCTTTACTTTTCAAAAGCAAAAGAGTTGATTCCACCACACACCTTTCACAACATAAGCATAATTTTAAAAGGCTTACAGGTAAATTGCATTTTGCTAAAGCAATTGAAACCAACTTACTAAATATTGTCAGACAACTGTGTGTTAAATTGTGACAACTTAGCATTCCTTTTGCATACCTTTCTCATGATTAATGATAATCGTTGTTTCCTGAATCCCTTGTTAACGTTAATGCAGTTAAATAAAAATTGTTTTCCCTTAGAAATGCTACCTGCATCCGAAATTCTACGCATGCTTAATTAACAGGGATGTCTCAGGGCTTACCTATCGGACCGCAAAGGATATCTTTGAGAGAGTCAATAATGATATTAGTGCAGTTATTGCTTCAGACCAATTGGGTTCTCAAATGATGCGACAATTTCCACACATCTCCAAGTCTGAAGCCGTAGAATGCCGTTTTCCAGCTAGCATGAAAATTTCTAGCGCCTTCTCTTTCAAGGCAATATTTGCACGAATGTAATTTCTCATTTTCATTGCATGTTTATAAATGTGTGTTGTTCATCATTATTAACAAAATATATTTCAATCAGTGTGCTTCAACTAAGAGAGGTTGGAATTTTACACAAGCTACAAGTGAGATATTTGAAATCGTACGGACAAGACATAGTGAATATCAAGGCAATTACATTTTTAGAGACTTGGTTTGCATTTGCTATCTTGGGAATCGGGATTCTGATTGCTTTACTTGTTTTCGTTATTGAAATCTGTGTGCAGTTAAGAGTGTAATAATGTAATTGATTTGAAATATATTGCACATTATTACATATAAAATGGTCAGGTAAATATTACTGTCATTAGATGTTGAAAGCAATTTAGAAATTGTGATAAATATATATTTTGTGTGCCGCTAGATGTTACTGATGTAGATTGTCACAAATTGGATCATGTCCAGCACATTGTTTCAATAAATATTGAGAACCATATCTGTAGCAATCATACTTTTATTTTGTTGTACAGTATATTCAGAGCCACTTAAATTTACTAATCAATCAGCTACCTAGTTTATTACAAAGCATGATCTTTGATACTCCTTGCGCATTTGAAATGTAGGACAAGTAATTTGTTTGTTTATCATATAAAATTTATTTGTAGTTAAGTTGCAGACTTCATGTTAGACAAATCTGAAATTGTTTTCAATGAAAATCAATCGATGGGATTTTAACATATGAATATCCATGACGTATACACTTTTATTCAATTATTAGTAGTAGATATCTACACTAGTCCAAACAATTGATGACAACAAAGCACCCCAATCAGTATACCTTTGTCCAGTGGCTCAAGCAGCAACAGCATTACACTTACAGTCATAACTAACACTGTTCTTACTGTACTTCTTTATTGGTATACATCAGATCAAGCACCTGTTTGATATTTTATGATTTTACATATACAGGGTACGACAAAAAGACCTCCACGATTTGGGAAGAATGTAGTTCGGGGAAGGGTGGGGGTACAGCAGTGGGGATTGTGCCTTTAGAGAGCTGTGTTCATGCCGTTTCAAGTTCACATTATAGCTTAGATGGGAGATCATCACGCTTTTGTTGTTGAGGAGTTCATTCAAAATGTTGGGCCGCGGATAACAACATAGCGTGCCTTTCGCATCTGCTACTGGTCTTATTGCAGTTCTTGATTGGCTGCGAGTAGATTTCCTTTTTAATGCAGAACTTGTTTGTCTAACGTATGACAACTAATGTATAATTGTTGTTGTTTTTTTTTTGTTGGTTGGACGCGTGGTCACGTCAACCGACGGCGAAGCATATGAGAATGACACACTGCATTTTCAGTGAACCACCATTTTGAATGAACACATCAATAACAAAAGCGTGATGATCTCTGGTCCAATCCATGATGTGAACTGAAAACAGAATGAACACAACTCTCGAGCATCACAATCCCCGCGGCTGTACTCACACCCTAAACCTAGCTACGTTCTTCCCAAATCGCAAAGGTCTCTCTGTTGCTCTGTTGCTCTCTGTATAATATACTAAATATTGAACAGCATCAAATTTGATTTCGATATTACACAAATATATAAATAAGGTTCAATTATTTTCAATACTTTATGGCTGAATTTTAAGCTAATAGCACACGCTGTGATCGAGTAAATCGAGTTTGAAATTTGTGCTGTACGACGCCACAAAAACTTGGTTATCTCCTAAACCATCTGCATCAATACATTATGATTGTGCTGAATACGGTCATGCAGAAGTAATACAAAAGGATTGTCATCTTGTAAGTGCTGATCAACTCAACACAGATCAGATTTTTGATAGACCTATGAAAGGAGTTCTGTCAGTCTTTGTCTCCGACAAATTAGACTCACAATTGATACAAAAATATCCATTGATTTCAAAATCCAAGCAAGCAAACGGCTGATGTTACAGGAAAAAACTTTTGATGATGTAAAGCGTGAACTGTATGTTATCAAATGGTGCTTTGTTTTTTTTGGGGATACGAGTATGCAATTTTACTAAATCATTGAACATGTCATGCGCAGTAACATTCACACTTATTTCAAAATTTATGGACAGACTTTATCTACAATACCTGGTGTTCCAACCAACCCACATAGTTATCTATAGTATTTTTCAGGTTAGAGCATAACTTATGCCCATCCCCTCCTCCTCCAAGGGGCATATCACCACCCACACCACCTCCTCACTTGTATCATTTTCAGGTCTGTCCATGTCCAGCTTATCCCTGTCTTATTATTGGTTAACTTATTATACGGTTTGGGTGGTGATACACCCCTTGGAGGAGAGGAGGGGCACAAGTTATGCACTTACCCTGAAAAATAGTGTAATACCAAATTAAGAGCATACCAAGTTTTATCCTATAGTATTAGTATCTGTTAATTGGCAACAAAACAGCCGTAATAAGCAGTTTTACCAAATTTTGCCTCAGACAATGATTTTTCCCAATATTGATTGCATGTGACGTCTTTCAATTCGGAAATCGATAACACTGAATATTATAACAGAGAAGCTTTTGTTTGGAAATGTTCCTTAGTAACACAAGATGTGACACCCCTTGTGTGAGGCAAACTACCGGTTGTAAGCGTCACTTTTCAAAAGCCATTTATTTGTTATCAATACGACCAGCACAGGAGGTGCACTATATATTTACTGGGCATGAAACCATGTTCGGCTATTTTATGATCAAGTAAAATATAAAATAGGTGCTGAATAAGAATGATACGTTTCAAGCAACATCAATAAATAGGAAAATGTCAATCTCCCGATAACAATCAGTTGTGTTACAACTTTTGTGTATTGGCTTACAGAATGTATGTTAGACAAGTTTCAAATCGATACAAAGGAAATGCCAAACCATGTGATTAAAGTAGAACACGCAGACAAGATAAGTAAGCACTGCACAATGATAACATTTTCAATTGACAGTTATTGACTGTCCATCATTTTACACACTATTCACAGTACTATAAATTCAGTTCAGTTCCACTCCTTGCACATTGTAAAAGTGGATGTGGTAAGAACAAGATACCAGCATTACGCAAAACAAACTTTGTTGCAATATGACATCATTGCATTGCAGAGGTGATTGGAAATGTAAGTAAATGATTTTTGTAACTATTACGAAGAATATTGCTCAAATAACTCTAAGTTTTAATTAATTAATGAACGCAGTGGCCAGAATGCTCGTTTTTATAAAATTGCTGTCGCTGATTGCAATTTACGGTAAGATTATATAAATTACATGTACTATTAAGGCTATTATACAAATCACATGATGCAAATGCAGATTTTACAACATCTCAGGAAGTTAAAGAGGAATATGTAATAGACCATTTGAAAATAAGGGGCATCACTTCCAGTATAAGTGTTATTAAAGGTGCTACAGAGGAAACAGCCATGTTTAAATTATCACCCGCACGTGTTATAAGGGCAATTGCTGCTCTTGTACCGAAATGGAAAATGCGGTGTTTGTTTGTTCTGACAGAAAGAAAATTTGGCAAGTAGCTTACTGTTATTTGGTCATGAAATTAGGTAATCAGTGGCACGTGTTGCATGGAGTCTATAATGAAAATTATTTAACATTAAACCTGGTTACTGGGTCCTGTAATTGGCTACGACTATAAGCCCTTCTATTGGTAAAATATATGTAGGCAATCCAGAAATTATTACCAAATTTTTATTTTAAAATTCAAAGCTGTTTTTATAACGTCCAATGTTCAACAAGAGAATGTTTAACATGAATATTAAAGTATTGTTTATAAGTGTTATCTTATTGGACGTAAGAAAATAATGTCCAAAAAAGATTGGGTCACATGTGCCGCCATTGAATTGGTTTTATTTGCATTGCCGTAATGGCTGTGCGAAACCAGCATTTTGTGAAGTATGGCTTTGTCATTTCATAAATTAATTCATGAAGACAGTGAAAGTTTGTTCCCTTTACTGTAAATTGTTCTTCACATCTGTTAAGTGACCCATATGCCGCTTGACAAAAGTTTGACAGGTCAAACAAGGTCAAACATGCAATGGCGACAACATGAAAGTACCTTAGCATCTCAGTAATTTTCCCTAGGGCCATGCAACATTTCAAAAATAAAATCGGAGTATTATTAAGGAAGTTGCAGGTTGTTATTAAATTGAATGAATTTTGTTTCAAAATAAGAGTTTCAAAAATAAGATATAATAACTATGGCTTATTTTAAACATAATGCGACAGTCATAACTAAAAGACCGACTCAGGATTAATAGGAAAAATTACGAAAAATGTGGGGTTTATACATATAACTTGGAGAAAAAGTGGAACAAAAATGCTCCATAGGCTATAATGGGAAAAACAACGCCACCTAGCGTCCATTACGTTCCCTACCAAAATCAGTAGGACAACCTCTAACCTAACCTGTCTAGATAAATTACATAAGTGTTATCCACCACAGGTACATTTTGATATTAAGTTTCCAAAAATATTAATGAATTAACTCATTATATATAATATTTAAAATAAATTAACTACACTAAGGAATGGGTAGGGTGAGCAGCCATAGCTCTCAATGAAAACCACGCCCACATTTTTCCTACACCATTGGCCATAGCTGATAGCCCCACTGGTCCCTTCCAGCCCCGTTTTTCTTAATATTGGAAATTATGTTGCCAGAAAAACCCGTTATAGCGCAAATCAGTCTTAATTAATAAACCTCAATACAATGCTATCATTGAAAAAACACCCTATTTGAAAAAGGCAGGATGGCCAGGGAATCGAACCCCAGGTGTCTAGCTTTCAGTGCTAGTGCCTCCATTTTCCAAGTTTGAACGAAATCCGAGATGCATAATTATGAGCCTGGTTAGTTTGACATAGAATTTTGAAGAAAAAATTAATATGCCATCACTGACCGGATATAAAATTTATGACGGCTTAGGCAAGTTAAAACTTAAAAGTAGTCAATAAATTTTGAAGTCCTAACACCCTCTTGAATAGGGTATGCAATATTACTGTCCTTCCAAAGAAAGATTGATCTAGGACAGTGCCAATTTCATGTTTTGAAGGGGTGCACGGTTGCAGGTGTGCAGGCTATGACACGCAATGACGACTGCTAAAGAGGTGGGCATGAGAGTTGAGACTCTGCTTGCTGAGATTATGGGGTATGCTACTCTCTAAACAGGTTGACACCTGGTCTATCCGGTCAAGGCAGTAGTAGGCCAAGGCATGGACACGGATCCCCAGTGCTCCTAGTGGCCTCGAGTGCTACTATTTCTGTGCTCAACTTGATTGGAAAGTTTGGGAACAATAAGGAACAGTCAATAGCATTAGCTGAGGGTATAGTAGCACGTGAGGCCACTAGGGGCGCTGGGGGTCCGTGTCCATGCCTGAGCCTTCTACTGCCTTGATCCTGTCCAATAATTGTACAGGTAGCACCCTGCTTAGAGAGTAGCATACATCATAATCTGAGCACGCTGAGTCTCAACTCTGGTGCCCACCCAAGGCTACTAAGAAAGGCATTGCAACTGGTCTTGCTGTGGGCATGGTGATTGCCAGTTCCTAATCAGGGAGGTAAATGGCAGTACGGACTCTCCATACATATTGTGTGACTCCTATAGAGTGATACAGTCAAACGTCATCAAGGCGGAATTAACGGAAAAAGGGCGGGGTAAGAGTCCAAGGGCGGGATTTGGCGAGGCTCAACCTCTTGGGGCGTGGCAGGGTGGGGCTAAAGCTCTATGATGCGAGCTCCCTTCCGGCGCCAGAGCATCGATATGAAATATCGATGCACTGGTGCCTCGTGATTGGACAATGTATGTGTGCCACCTCCTCCTCGAGGGGGATGGCGGCGGGTGGCGGCAGACAGGCGGGGATATTTTGGCAGTTAAATCGGTTAAATTCGGGAATGTTTGACATCAAAGAAAGCCGTTACCCTGATATCTCCGACTAATCAGCACATTTTAGGGACGGCAGAAAGGTTCGGTATCACATGACTCTGACGTCAAAAAGGGGTGGGACTGTATCACTCTATGTACTGCCATCTACCTCCCTGATTAGCAACTGGCAATCACCACGCCCACAGCAAGACCAGTCTCAAAGCCTTTATTATAGTAGCCTTGGCCTACCTCTTTAGTGTTTCCACAAACTGCAACCGCACAACCCTTGAAACATGAAATTGGCACCGTCCTAGCTCAATCTTTCTTTGGAAGGACAGTCGATACCATTCAGAATAAAATACTATTCTTTCCTGTATTTTTTTATTATTATTATTGATACCAAACCGAAACAGATCATCACAACAATGTTATTCCATGATAGGGTGGTAATTTTCTTACAAGTTAGCATTTTGAGTAGCAATTGCTTCCTGCTTTGCAGCTCATGAACTTAAAATATTTCATGTGCTCCCCATATAACAATCCATGCACCCCATTTACTGATTTTGTAGCCTATCTCTTATAACTGCCTCTTAAAATTACACATCTAAACTAATGCATGACTGCTATGAGAAAGAAAGAAGGCATTCTTAAACTACAGTACTCCTCTCATGTACTTCAGCTAAAAACTTAACAAATTACATTTGGGAATATTAGCCGTAAACCTATCATGCAATATCGTTGCCATTGTTGCTTATGAAAGTTGTGTGATAAATTTAATCCAGCAGCAAATGTTTTCTTTTAGGAATAATTGCCATGGAATGGGAGAGAATGCTAATCGAAATGGGGTTGGGCTTTTCAATAATTTGGTTTGACAATATGAGCAGGGTTTCATATAATGTAAAATACGTAATGTCGAACTTCAGATGTGTCACTATTTTGTTGTTAACAGAGGAAAAGTTGCATCGGTTGTTGATCGCCTTTGGACACGTATGTGAAACAAGAATTTGAACGATTCATAAATGAAATATCATTTCAATTTTGCTTGCGGAACACTTTACATCAGATTCCTTATAAATAGCTAAAAAATGAAAGGCAATAGGGTATACATATGTAATGTCATTTAAAATTTTACCTCACGAAGAATGCTATTTTTTTAAAGATCTATATCTACGTAAGTAATGTACATAGGTACATTGCGCTTCATCTTCACCAATAAATCTCAAAAATCAAGATTTACATTAGGAACAAGTTCCATATACATGTCTTAAATATCTACAGTAATTCCTATTATAGAAAACCGTTCAAAATTAAATGGATGGGCTTGGTTTACCTCAAAATAAGAACAATGGTACAGGGAGAAGCATTCAGTGATGTCATTGAGCCCGTTTCCATGAGCAAACTTTCCTGTAGGAATGTGATGTTGCCATTAGCAACAGTAGTTGTGATGTCACACATTGTCCAG
>JAQFZQ010002730.1:0-12854 GCA_034696005.1 Glomeris marginata | reverse complement strand
GACTGGTAATGTCAACCATGCACCCCTTTGAAATGGGTCGGCCCAGACATGACTCCGCCCTCCTGGCTCAATCTTTCCTTGAAACCACAGTACCCAGCTACCAGTACTTGATCGCAAGTCTCTAGGTTTTTGGTAGCTGCTGGTTACTACTGTCACTTCATCGCCGACTACGCCTGCCCGCATAGCTCAGCAGCTGACTCAGCTGCTTCGCCACTTTACGGACTTCACTTGTACCGAAGTCCACCAGGAATGTTTTGACCAACTCAAGAAATCCCTAACAGCTCCACCTGTCCTGTGAATCTTCGACTTCCTCAAAGCATCTGAGCTTCATCACACTGACACAAGTGAGACCTGTATTGCTGTAGTTCTTATGCAGAAATGTGAGCAGTAACAGGTCAAAGCCATCGTATACTGGTTCAGACCAACTACGCATGAACAGAGCTATTCCATATCTAAGCGAATGTTTCTCTGTTCTGAACACTATGGATCATTTCCAAGTCTATGTACATGGTGCAAGTTCAAAGTCACATTTCAGTCGCTTCAGTGGTTGTCTTGCATTAAAATCCTACAGGCCTTCTATACGGATGGTCCGTCAGACTCTGTGTGTGACTACACTGCTAAACATGGTCCTGGGTCTAAAATAGCGAATGTTGACATGCTCTCCCGAGCTCTGATAGTGTGCAATGCAGATGCTGACATCAGGGCAACCCAGGTAACTAACCCAGCATTCACCCAGAACCTAAACCACCTTCAAGTCCATAATGTGATCTCCATATGTGGTCAACCAGGGTCGCTAGCAATCTGTTATGTCAAAGCCCTTGAGACCAAGCTCTTCATCAAGCCCACAGCCAATACGAGCAACCTGGCATTGGTCCCACAGCAAAAATTGTTGCACAATGCCACTAGTGGCCAGGAGCCACAGAAGATGCCTAGACCTACTTGCACACCTACCAGCAAGTAAAGCAATGCACCTTCGCTCCATTGGGTCGATATCCCCAGTACCATGTCCTGCTACTTCTCTGTATAGTGGTGTCAGCCAACAATTGTTATGGGCAATGCTGCCTCAAAGACATGTGCCAAGTCACTGGCAAGATGTGTGGGTATTTCCCACAGCTTCAAACAGCCACAGCAGCTACAACCACCTTCATTAACATTCTTTGGTCAGTGGAAGCTTCCAAGATGATTTGCACCTATTGTGGCACTAACTTTACCCGTTGATCTTTTATGCAGTGCATCCTCAGCCATGGCACCAAGTACTCCACAACTGCACCATACAACCCGCAAGGAAATGGCCTCTGCAGGCGAGCAAATGGGACATTGACGGTTAAGCTCCGTGCCACCATGGCTGACCATTCTAAAGTTATCTACCCTGGCTTCTAAGGTCATCGAATCCTACAACAACACTCTCAGAACCACATGCCAAATCGACCACCAGTATGACTGATGCCAGGCACGTAGTAGCAGAAAAGACCACCACCTGCTAACAGTGCAATAAGCATATGTACCCTGGAAATATTGGTTATGTGTCACATGCCAGATAATCAATCACCCATCTATCACTAAGGCATAACCTCCTTATGTAAGTCCATATCACAGCACTGCTAAATTGTCACCCTTCACTCTTGCTTGTAACCATTCACCAGTTTTGAACTTATTACTTCCAGAACAGTGGCCCTCTCTCGGCCACAACCACCCATGCTGCTTGTCACATTTCTTTAAAAGCACCTGCTGTGTCCAGCCCAGCCCTAACAACTGTTTGGTATTTGGTATTCAATTGTTTACGGCTATGTTTACTCTTGATTCGGTATACTTTTGCAAGGTTTTCTCATTCACAATTCGCATTTGGCAGTTGACCACCATCCATGCTGGATGCGGGTGCATGGTCTTTGCTCATTTTCCCTCCCGTTTTACTTTGATGCTGTATATCGATCCTGCCATTACGTTTGGGAATTCACGCTTGGAATAAACACATTTTGTGACAGGATCGAAATTATGAGCCTTCCACGTCCACAATGGCTTCAATAAAAATGCATAAACGTATATTTACTGGAAATGATGATCTAAATTTATATAACAAATTACAATATATGATAAAAAAGAGGGGGATTGGGGGCTTTCACTCTCGTATTAAAAGTCTTATGCCTTGAACATGATATATCCTTTATTAAAAAAATAACACAATGATGGGAAACAATGTAATCCATGGTGTATAGGTGTTATCAACTTAAATTTACCGCTATAACGAGCAATTTATGAAATGTCGACAAATGCATAAACAATATACAAGGGTTCATACAGTGACATTTGTGATAATAGATGGCATGAAAAACTAGTTAGACTATGCAGTCTATGTATGACTTTTCAAATTTTTGGAATCAGCAACCATAGTTTGGTATACATGGCATGGTGTTTTGCATGCATAATGTTTAAAAAGGAAGTTCATTGCAGAGATTATGAGGTATGCTACTCTCTAAACACCTGGTCGGCTCAGTCCAGAAGTCGTACAGGTAATATAGCACCCTGTTATGAGTAGCATATGTCATGATCTCAGCATGTGGGAGGGGGGGGTTCAACTCTTCGAGGCAACCCTACAATTTTATACCGTTAATTATGCAGAAGGTATAAACTCGCCCAGATGTTCCCAGATTTTTAACCAAAAAGCTAAAAGCTTAATCGTTTAATCGTTACAACTAATTTAAATTTTAGTGGCTTATGGTGTGATGTTAAAACGTATATTTTCAAGCAACAAATACTTTTTATGGGTATTCAACGCTTTGTTAATGGTAAAGTTGCAGAATCATGGATGTTATCTGAGGGTGATCTTGATCTTACACCTTCTATACTTTCATCAATTTTTTCTACTATATGGCTGAAATGAATGGCATCTATATTTTTACTTAAAAGATACAGCAACCACCAATCACCCATTCCAGCTTTTTGGGTAAAATCATCCAGAACTTGCGGATTCGCATATCGGTTCCTGCGCTTAATAAGTTGCTTTCTTAATGGACGTAAGAACATTACAGGTGTTCTATATAAGATGGTTAACCCACTTAAGATGGCCAGGATCACGAACCAAAACCAACAGAAGACGTATATTTTTTCGTTCAGAACGTTCAATGGCAATATGCACAAAGCATCATATTTCTGAACGTCGCCTGATGTTCCAAATAGAAAGAAGGTACATTTGGTCATTTTAGGAAACACTCGGACCATAGGGTCTACTCGGTTTTCTTGTTCCATATTGATGAACTGAAAAACTTCAGCACCATATTTCGAAAATTCGTTATCGAGAAATGTGTCCACTAAAAATATCTGGCCAACAACATTGGCGAAGTTCATCATTTCACACAGCAGGTAGCCAACAGCATAGAAAGGATGCATCTTTAGGCTCTCCGCAAAATATTTCCCCACTAGGTCGATTTTCACATCTAGTTTTTCTTCAACAACGGGCATATTCAATTGAAGCATCATGTTTCGCACTCTGTGACGTTCCACTGCCATCCAAATGTAATGTGGCACATAAAACAGCATTGCCTATATGGAATCACAAATGTCTGTTAAGTTTTGCTAATTAACATTTGGCATGACAACAGCTTTGGATTTTTAAATAAAAAACGGCTAATACTTTCCAGATAACCCACGTATATAGCCCCTTCGAACATTTCGTACTCAAATAATATTAAAATACTTAATTAATAGTTCTTGCGAATTAGGTATACTGAAACAAGCTTGTATGCACCAAAACTAAACATTTCTCAATTTTGATATGACACATACCAAGGTTCATCTTTAATTTGGTTTCGCCCACATTATCTAAGTTACTTAAATGTTAGCAATATATTGACAAGGTTCATCTTATCTATATAGGTGCAGTGTGTTAAGAACAAAATACTTTACTTAGCAATTACAAGAACTATGTTTCCATAAATATGTACCTATATGTTTTTTTATTAGCCAGTATAAAATTTGGAATAAATATGATAATAAGTATAGGCCAAATAAATTATATGGCTTCAGAAACATTCTGGACAAATTACGCGGGTTCAACTTTGAACTGGCATCCTATGTATATATCAAATAAATTGTCAAATTTAAAATCATAAACTGGGTAATATTCTACCTGAATCAAGAGCACAAATCCAACCCACTGGTAATACTCGTGGTAAGTGACTTCATGCTGATTCTTACTAGTTACTTTGTCCACTCCTGGGAATGCAACATCCACACCAACAGTTTTGTTCAGTGCGGAAGGTAAAGTGAATGTAGAATGAATCCAACAGTAAGTATCAAGCATTTTCGCTTCTTTGTCCGATTTTATGGTGGAACTCATACAATCTATCGGATCTCCTATGTATTGCACTGATGAAATACATATTGCAAAAACTGTTAAAACTAGTGCTGTGAACTTATAGTGAAGTTTGAATACGAATCCATCTACATTGGCCTTAGAGGCCTTAATGGCATCTTTCAGGTCTTTGAATAAACTTAACATGTTTTTGCTCGAGCACAGACTATCTAAGTGGAAGAAATGATAGAGTAAAAAGTTTTTTGTAGCTTGTTGAATCAGTCAGATAACACAATCTGTCAACTTAAACCTAACCAAACCAAACCTAACCTTAATAACCTAACCTAACCTAATCTGTCTGACACATACGAAATGCTTTGCAAAAAATATCTTTATTTAATGATACAGGAAAGAAATAGTGAAAAGAAGTCACGGCATATCGATATATCGATTACGCACAAGCTCACGGGACAAATTATCTACTTTAACCACCGCCGCTGTAATTGTACACAATTACCGAGCGGATTGAAATTGTGCACCTCAACCGGTTGAGGAATTCACAATTTACAATTGCTCACTTCAACCGCAACATATGTTCAAACTATTTAAAGGAGACCTGACATGGTTTTCTAAGGTATACCCTGCAAATGGACTAACACCAAGTAAAACAGAGAATAAATACTACGAGTTCAAACGGAATCTCTGTGAAAGCTAGTAAAAAAGTTATTAGCGATTGAAATCGGGCGAAACGACGACGCCAATGCCACGCCCAGGCACACCTCCCATAGGGATTTTCAAGGGTGATCGGCAGAGTGTGGAAATTCTGTGTGCTCAAATTTTGTGTAATTTTTTATGGTATACCTGATAACCTGTGCCAAGTATTAATTTGAAATCCGTGACCTAAGGTATGACCCTGTCAGGTCTCCTTTAACTATAACACTATATTTTCTGGCAATATAAAAAAGAATGTCAATATTGTGGAATAACCAATAGACATTTTTAATTAAAAAGTAAATCTTGATTTCACAATTTATAGGTATTATATGGGGTGATCGAGGCGTTACTAAAATTGCAACAACGAAGTATAAAAAAACGACATGATGTCAATTGTCAAAAGCAATGAACGTCACAACGTCACAATATACATAATACATACGTATATATATGATCAGCCAACTGTGACGTCAATAGATCAAAATTCTCTTTGACGCATTGTTATGCTGCGCTATAATTTTCATCATTATCTTTTCATCTGTGCCATTATGCAGTTATAAAACTCGATTCAAAAAATAAAATAATTGTACCTATATATCATATATGTAGCGGGTTACATCATTAAAAAATCATGGCAATGTTGTGTTTTCCTGTCAGCGTATTTTATAGCACATGAAACAATTTACAGTACATTTCAAGATATTACAACTATAAAATCAATGGAATCACACGAAGATCGCATCGATAATAATTATTAGTGTGCAAAAGTATATAGGCTACAACGAACTATACAAGTATAAAAATCTTATTGTAACGATATACTGTATAAAAATTTTATGACGTTATCAAGGCAATATTTTATATTGATGCGAATGAGATACAAATGCAATGTTCAAAGTATAGCAGCTACACAATAGAGACATAAATGTGTGTGAAATTGAACACATTGATAGTCTCAAATCTGCAAACGTCAACAACAATCAAATACGATGTGGGCATGTACAGTATATGGCTCGCATGATATGACCAAATACGTATATAGGTGCAGATTTTAGTAACATCTTGTCCATTTTCTGAAGTATACTATTAAGTAACTTCTTGTGAAACATCGAACTTGGCAAGTCATGTTCCTATATAGATTTCCACAGCGTTCAAGGACTGATAACTTCCTTTTCCCATGCATGCATATTGCTATACATGCATGCTTATCAGAATGTAAATATATACACAAACCCAGCCCAGCATTCGCAAATACATATAGCTCAATATTTGTTGCATTATCTCCTATAGCAACCTCACTGCCGCACAATCTGTTGCTCAGTTTCAGACAATAAGACGTAATAAGATAATATAAATACGTTTATAGAACAAATATGTTGTGTGATCCACTGAAAATTTGGTTCAATTCAGAGAAATTAAAAGTTCACGTAACGAAAATAATTACATCACTGGCATATACAGGGTGGTCCGGAACTAAGTGCATGTGACGGGACTGAGTTTGTGCACTTAGTTCCGGACCACCCTGTATATAGCCACATAATTTGGATTGAGATTGGACTTGGACGGTATAGCATGTAGTTAGTACTTGAAATACATGCATGTATGGAAGACCTTGTTTGTCTCAGGGCTAGCGTCAACCTGCACCCTTGATTGCAGGAAGAACTAAGGGATTAATCCCTAAGCATGGTCGACCATGCTTAGCCTGAGACAAATATAGTTGGGACAGAGGTGATGTCATGCAAAAGTAAGATACAAAAATGTATGCAGTGTTATTTTTTCAGATTAGGGAGATGAAGTGGTTTCGTCTCTTCCTCTTCCATAAAACCATTAGCATTCGATAAGAGATCCCCAATTTTATCAATAAGTCGTTTAAAATGGAGACAATCAACGTTTTTCCCCAAACGATACAACAACATCCAATCGCCAACATTTCCCTTTCGGACAAAATCATCCAGAATTTTACGGTTTGCGTAACGCTGCGAAGCTACCAAGACAGTTACTCTCAATTTGGGCACAACGACGAGAGGAATACGCCACACTAGAACAAGACCAGAGACAATAGACACACAAACAAACCAAAACCAACAAAATATATAAATCTTTTCATTGATCACATTCAATGGCAACATGCACATTGCATCCATGCGCTGGACATCTCCAGATGGACCGTACGAGTAGAACATGCATTTGGTCATTCTAGGGAATACCCTAATCATTGGATCAACCCTGTCCTCTGGATCCATGTTAGCAAAACGTACAACCTCCGGGCCATATTTCGTAAATTCTCCTCCTAGGAATGCATCCACTATGAACATTTGGGATACTACATTGATGAAGTTCAGGACTTCGCAGAAGAAATAGAGGTAGGCATAGCTGCGATTTGTGTCCAAAGATAAAGTCTTCACAAAATACTCTGATAACATATCCAGTTTGGTCTCCAAATCCTTTTCCACAATGGGCATATTCAGAGTTAGAACCATGTTCCTGACACGACTGCGTTCCATTGACTTCCAAATGAACCGTGGCAAGTAGAACATAACAGCCTTCGTAATAAAAATAACAAATTTCAGTTTCTTATGAGGAAAGAGTAAGGTAATATGAATGTTTTTTACCTGTAAGAATAAAACGAAACATGTCCACTGGTAGTATCTATGATAGACGAGTTCATGTTTGTTTTTGTCCGTTACAGTGTCCACCCCAGGATGAGCTATGTCAACACCAACAGTTTTGTTCCAAGCTGAAGGCACTGAGTACGTGGAATGTATCCAGCAATAAGTGTCCAACATCTTTTCTAATTTATCTGACATTTTCGATGCCACGCAGTCTATCGGATCGCCAATATACTGGAAAGATGTTACCCAGATGCTGAAGACGAGCAGAATCAAACCGGTGATTTTGTAGTGAAGTTTAAAGATGAAGTTGTCAATAGATGTAGACCCAGGCTTAAAAATGCCTTTCAAATCATTGATTGGCAAAATCATTTTCAGGAGATTTCGGCCAAATGTTCTCCTTATAGTACAATATAATATTAAGGCTACGTGGTTTCACCGTCTGTACAGGAAAATATAAACGTTCTCCCTTAAATATAAAACTCCATATTTGCTCCGAATTAAAGTCCAAATAAATCCCGCGAAACCGTATCCCGGGAAATGCATTTCCTAATTTACAGTTAAAATGACATCACTATAGGTACAGGTGACTCGAATTGCAATGTGTATACAGGTATTTATCACAGAAAATTCTTATTATAGTTTACTTTTCTGTTAGGTATATAATGTTTTTCGATCCTTATTTAAATTATGTGAATATAAATTACATATATTTCTTAAAAGTAATTAATACATTTTCTTGTATCGACATAATTGTTCAATTTCCTATTCCAAATAGTTACATCATTACTACAAATCACGTAGATAACGTGTTACGAAACCGGAAACCTCATGCTAACCACAGATAGCAATAATATTGTATGTAGGCTATCCGGAAAGTATTAGCCGCTCTTTATTTTAAAATTCAAAGCTGTTGTAATGTCAAAAGTAAAATAACATAATGTTGAATATTCATATTAAAGTATCGTTTAAAATGATTACTTTACATGTGAAATGGCTCATTGGCGCTAGGAAAAATAACGTTGGTTCATAAAAGATTGTCTCAACAGGTGCCACCAGTGTATTGGCTGTAATATGCTTTGACAGCAATGGCGGGCGACTTCCACATTTTGTGCATTTTTGTTTGGCGTTCAATCAATCAATTCCTAAGGACGTAACAATTTGTTCCCTTTGCTGTAAATTGATCTTCACGTCTTTTAATTGACCGACATGCCATTCGAAAAAAAGGTTTGACAGTTGAAATCAGGTCAAACTTGTAGTAATTTTGCTAATTGCACTGGCAGCAACATGAAAAAAAAATTAGTACTGATTTAATTTATTCTAGGGCGAAGGGAGATTTTCAAAATCCGGCAACATTTTTAAAAATAGTATAAGATGCACAATAAACATTTTGTCGATTAACATTTTACAATACAAGAGCTTGGTATTTTTAAATAAACAATGGCTAATACTTTCCGGATAGCTCACGTATTAATTTGTCCAAAACATTTCAATTCCCCCAAACTGCAGACATAAAAGTTACACTAATACATTTACATTATTAATACAAGTTCAAGAAAACATTAATAATTAACAAATAGTTAATTTAGTATAGCCCTACATATATAGTATGATACCTGTATAGTAAGTACCCTGTATATGAATGCAATCATTATTCAAGACCAGTATAGCTCTACAATTCTGTTGCAAATGCTAATGAAGAGTGAATCCTGTTATGTATTCGTAGATTCATATGCAACACTAAATTGTTAATTAATAACATTTTAGAATTAGTGCTTCCCATTATGAGTCAAGTTTTTCCCCAGAAAGCATGCACCTCTATATGTAAGTAAATAGATAATGGCTTCCACAAATCCAATATCTGATTAACTTTACATAATCATACGTCAGCAATCCAGCTACTGTCGGTTTACTTCAGTTTCAGATATTGGAGTTCAGTTCTTGGCAGACACAATAAGATAGTAGCTATGTCATTTACCTGTGCTATATGACGCACCTTTTAGAGGGTGCGTTGCACTAGCTATGTACCTCAACACCCAGAACCCCAGATCACATTTCAGGTGCCAAAACCCTGTTATAAATCAACAAATTAGTCTAAAGTACACTGAGATCAAAATAAACTGATGGAAATAATAATACAAAGATACTATAAAACCCCATTCAAGTTTTTTTTTTTGCAAGTTCGATCTTATCGCAAAGTTAAATAAAATGTCATTTATATAATACATGCGCTTAATTTGTCATTTGGGGGAAATTTGCAAGGAATATTCCTATGGATTATTTAAACAGAAGGCTAAAATATGGCAGAGCAGCATATAACAACTTGCAATATAATAACATCAAAAATTATCATTCCACTTTCAGTCATGAACAAATTGCAATAATCTTTTAATAGTCTATAGCCTCGTTATAATGCACGGCTTCATTGTATAATAATCCAATATTAATACCATAAGTGACCTCTAAGGTCAAATATTCTGGTTTCAATTGCTCCATCAAAATCCGTTCAGATTCCAGAAGCAAATGTAATTTCATTGACCTCTTTTTATTACACTGAAAGTCTCACTGTTAAATGCAATCTCTGTATTCGCTGTTTTATTGGCCAGATCCCATAATGCTATATGGCACCATCATCTCTAGCACACTTAAATAGTTTATTGCAATTGTATACATATCATAAACACTGTTATTCTAATATCACAAGTATAGTTGCCCAAGTTACTTATAACTGCGAGAAAAGCAATAAACTTATTTTAGCATCCGTTCAAAATGAAAAAAAAAATAAAAAAATAAAATGTGCTTCATTGGTCAATGGATAGATAAAGTAATAAGGTAATCGAGTCATTCACCTCGAAATAAAGACAAAAGAAGTCAAAAATTAATTGCAGATGATGACGGGATCAAATATCATCATCCGGGGTTTTAAAAAGTCATAAGTTTTGTTCTTAGTCATTCTAAAATAGATTGACCAGACAATTAATTTTGTTGATCCACCCAATGCTTCCTTTCAAATTGTAATACGACCCAAAAATGCACTTATATGCTATGCAATATAAAAAACAATTTCATTATAATAGGTTATATTCTGTTTTATTGTCCATTTATGTTTATTATCCTTGGTTTTTGTGTCGTCATAAATTCGTATTCACATTATTCATTGGGCTAAATCATCTGTAAATTAATTTGGTTATAATAATAAGGAAAACATAGATGCATTAAAGTAGGCCTATAGTTATTTACTCATAAGGAAATGATTGAGAATAAATAAACATAACAAAAGGGATGAATGGTGCAATTTATAATAAATTAAGTAACGAAATTACTGAGCATTTCTAGATTATGCAAAATAATAAAATGTATAGTCATTTAAAGAAAATATATATAAAACACTGGAGTGAATTGTCAATATTGCATTGTAGATCATTATATTTCATAAAAATAGAGAAAAACATTTGTTCCATTTGACATGCATAATTTGTAGTACATCGTTGTGAGCGGACTCCTGTGGTGTATCATGTGCAACTAATTAAAATATTGCATGATAACTTTAAAAAATATGATAACACATTACACATATGTAGAATGACAGTATTCATGACATTTGTTACCATGGCAAATGTGGATCTGGAAACCATATGGACCCCACTGGTAATTGTACCCTACTACTTTTCATGACAGCTACTTTAATAAACAGAATGACCTTTGAGGATATGTTCAATTAAAAAAGTTGAACTTTGCTTGGCGGAAATCAACACCCCTCTTAAAAAGTTTCAGAACATCCTTTTGGCCTACTACGTCAATTATGGCCTACTTTCAAACTTGAGTTATGGATCTGTGTATTGTTTGCTCTTCAATTTTGCTGTTTACAAATACTATTCACAGAATAATATTCAGTTCAACTCAATTAAACATCATCAAAGTCTTCAAAATATCGCATCAATGTTTTTTTATTTTTTACTTTAACTCACACACGTGCTCACAATTTGAAAATGCTGCCCTTCGTATATAAGCCGCACCTAACACTTGAAAATGTCCTTAACTTGTTTTTCAGTCGTTCCAAGGTCATTTTTATCATTCGTTGCATTATGATTTATTAATGGACCTATTTTTTAAGTGGTAACTCATTTGGGGTCAAAATAGTTGAGAAAAAATGATGTTCATTGACGTTATGTAGAGCATTTTTTATTTCATTTCAACTTCCCATCATTGTAACCATATACCACAGTAGTCACACTGTGTTTGAGCAATAATTTCAAACGCATATGGCGCGATATTATCTAGCTTAACAAATTTCAACGCATTGCAACATGCAAACAAAGTCTATGAATTGCAACATTGATAAACTTCTGAATTTCTTGAATCATTTTTTGATTATTTTTCCAGTATGTGTGTAAATGTACAATACCTACATAAATTTCAGATAATATATATTCAGTTATTTATCACAATCTAATCGAATTGCAATAACTTATTTCATAAATGACTTTATATAGAAAACGTAATATCTTGTACTTTCCAAGTGAGTACCAACTTTGAGTCACAAATATTAACAATTCCTATATTTAGGAACATACACATTGCAGTCAACGGTAGTAGGCTAGACAAGGCAGAGAAATACCTAAAAAAACTTTCTCATGGGAAAAGTGCTGCAACATGTAGAGTATGAAAAGGATTTTCCATGACGAAGTTCTTTTGAATAGGCTATATTATGGCCAATTTAATTCGATAATCTGAAGGGAAAATAGGTCATGCAAATTAAGATGGCTTCTGGAGTTTTTAATTTTCGAAAATGGGTACCTATATCACAAATGCTATATCATGATTATATTACAGTGAACAAGTATGCAAGTATAAAAACAAACATCCAAACCAAAATACTTGTTTATATAGCTTTATAAGGATTTGTTAATTAATCGATTCATTAATCGATTTATATGGATAATAGAAAATGGCTTTTCCCAAAAGTCACTTGTTTACTGTATACACAATTAGAATAAATTAAATTCCATGTATACGTGGTAATGTAAATGTTTTAAATATTTTGCTTCATATTTGTGTATAGTATAGCTGTGTTTTAATCGCAACATATTATAAAACAATACACAAATTTGCAAAAGTATTTCAGGTTTTATTGCAGTTTCTAGTCGCTGAGATTCCATCACGCATAATAATGCTCGTTGACATTCAAATCCCTTAAATTCACAAGCACAAGCATCTAATATCATATACGCCCATATTTGTCA
>JAQFZQ010002729.1:0-12855 GCA_034696005.1 Glomeris marginata | reverse complement strand
GCTGCCATTTGACGGTTAGGTCATCATTAATAACAATGTTTTGTACCGGTATGTACTTCGTAACTGTTTGTGCACTTCGTTATGCAATCAGCACATGTGGAATTGTTTCCTGTGCAAATTCAAAATAACATTCATGGTGACACTTGGCATGGGGCGCTGCGCTTCGCTGCATAGCTCCTTGACTGTTAGGTGGCATCGAGTGACCAGGGGAGGTTGTAAACCATAGACTTATGCCTCACCCTGTATGTATAAGCATAACAGGTTTCTTTATGTAGAATCGAGTCAGTAAATCGTAGACTTTTCATGTTTTAATTCAGGAAAGTGCTGTCTGATTTTAGTGCAAATTAGAGCAAATTAAAAAAAAAATGCATGTTGTGCATGTATTAATAATTAACACTTTAAATTGAACAAGCTTGTGCAAGTATGCATAAATAAATGTTAATTCTTATTGATGCACTTAAATTTAATTACTTAGAGTGTTGCTCAATATATTTTATGGGAATAAAGCAATTTTTGCTTGATATTGTCAAGAGTGTATATTGTATATATTATTGCAGGCGTTAAACGTTTCACCACAACCTTTAATTTGAGCAGCAAGAAAAGTAGCAGCATGTCGCTGGCCTATTATTAGTGTAACTTCTGCTAATGTATGCCACCGCAATTAAATATGCGTGCCAGTGGTGTTAATTACTCTCCTCCCTTTTGCATCATACACACAGTATAAAGTTATGCTCTGTGTTAATTCCATAAACATTGAAAGTGCGTGAAATTCGCTCTAATATTATATGCAGCATGTATGTAAATGCTGTGGGTTTGATAAGGAAATCTGCAGATAGCAGTGAGTGTTTCGTGATTCGGTTGGTGTGTGAGGTGTGTTTTGATGTAGAGTTAAAAAACAACAAAAACTGGAAAAAATGGCAGGTGGAACTCGTGTTTTGGCAGAAAACGACCTGCTCTATCTCCATCTCATCGAGCATTCCCCATAGCAACTCTCTTCTTTTTCACACAGATTTTCTCTCAAATTTCCATGCACCCTTTTCTTGTTAAAGCCCTTCATTGTTGTTTCAAAGTAGGCATTTTTTGTACTACCTGCTTCTCTGCCATTCGTGATATCGTTACTCTCAAAACGTGGACTAGCACGTGACCCATGCTGACCTGTGCCTCGCCCTCGCTGTTGCATTATGGGCCCGGAAGTTGAAATTGCTCGGAGCATGCGTGTAATGCCTGCAAAACTTGTTACTTTAAAAAATTACCACGAATATTTTGAGAAACTTTTGCTCGAAACTTAACATGTTTATTGCATGCTCCCTAAAACAGCACAACGGATTTTGCTACATCAGTTTTGATGCATGCAACATGCATGCAGGTTAATTACTAATATATCAGTATCATTGAAAAATGGTTTGTCCCAGGCAAACCATGGTGTCCTTCCACAATTTGTTTGCAACAATAGTTCAAAATGAGTTTATTATAAAAACTTAAAAGGTTTTTCATTAAATTTCCAGTTGCATCCTTCATGCAGACATGCAGTAAACAAGTTGCAATTCTTTGCATGAAATCCTCTAAAGTTATTTTGATATCTATAGTGATTACATAGTTGCACATATTCACAAGTTTCCTGGAGCTAGTTCTCTGAAGTGTCGTGTGGTGGCGCTGCAGTTATTTTCCTATATATATAGCACCGTAATGGCGCCGTTGCAGCACTAAAAGCAATGCTAAAATGCATGCTTGTGAATAATGATGAATCTGAGAATGCAATGTTGCAATATGCAATGCATCATGGTTGTTTATTTGGAACATTGTGTCCTTCAAACGGTTAAAGTTTAAAAATATTCCAGCTGCAACATTGCTGCATGGTTACTGCATATTAAAATGTCTGCATAGTGTGATGACAGAATAATATCAATATAACTTGAAGCTTTTTGGTTTGCGATGATATTTGCAGTAGATGTATAATTATGATGAGCTGAAGCGCCACCAGTGGTGAAAATTACAACTGAGATACATTGATTTTTGCTATTATGTGAACGATGATTAAACTTATTTAGTTTGGGGACTGAGCACTCAGTAAGTTAAAAATAATATTGCGTACCTTATTTTTTGTATCGGATTTTATTTCAAAATGTAGATAACACAAAAAACTCTTGATGTTGTTGCACTATTGTCGAATCGGTTCACGTAAATTGAAACCCTTGGTCCGGATGTAACATTCAACAACCGTTATATGCTTTTTGTCATGCAAATTGCCTCGTTGATATTTATTTATTTTTCCTTGGAAGAAATATTTGCATATAATACAGGGTGGTCCAAGTGCATTGAACATTTTCTCTCATATAAAATATATGGACATGTGTCCAGTTTATAATATAATTTGAGCACGAATACAGACAGTGTGAATGTAAGTAATACGCAGTAGAACTATGCTCCAAATTGTCTTCTATATTGAATACGTAAAAAGGGAGATCTGGTGAAATCTCCAAAAGAATGAAATGGCCTCAACCAAGTAATACTAAGGTTATGGAATGGAGACGCCAGCCAAGCGACGCGGTCGTTTGTGTGACTAAAAATACCCAGAATGCAACCCAAAGCGCGAACTTGTAAGTCAAATAGCACCGTAAATATTCAATTTACCGGATAACACCCAAGGTAAGATTTGTTCTACTACACAATTGAGATGTTATTGACAAAAAATAATTGTTGAAATACTTCGTGTAAGTCCGGAATCGAATACGATATAAATACATTGATATGTATACCGTTATTTTTCAAACTCGATAATGGACTTACACAAAGTATTTCAACAATTCTTTTTTGCTAATGACATCTAATTTGTGTAGTTGTTATCTGGTAAATTGAATATTTACAGTGCTATTTGAGTTCCAAATGGAGTGCATTCAGTCACACACATCGACCGCGTCGCTTGTCTGGAGTCTCCATTCCATAACCTAATTAGTATTCCTTGCCTCAACCAATGACATCCTATTGAATGACCGCTCGCAACCCAGTACCTTTTCCAGTACCGTTTCCATGGAAACGCTTTGCGCGCGCTGTGACGTCACATTCTCTAAAACGCTCATAACTTTTTCTTTGTAATCGGTTTCTGCTTGCGCCAGTGTTATAAGGGACACAATAACTACTTAAAAACCGATTATCAGGGTACCTTACAAAACTGTGTCAGTTCACCTTTAAAGTTCCATGTACAGCATCAAATAGGAATTTTCACAGAGATTTGTGGAAAATATAAGGAGACATATGGCTTCATTGTAATGTGTGTCACTAGAAAAGGTTGTTTAATAACAGAAGGGGGACATCATTATTGGAGTATTGATTTTTATTTTCGTATAATCTGCATTTTTTGAGGATGGGTTGTTTAGTGGGAAAAGAAAGAAGAGAAGATGGAGGAGAAAAGGATGACTAATCGCGGTTTGCGTCAAGTGATTGCTTGGGGCTTGGGTTGGATTGCTTTTCACTCGCTTGTTGATTGCTCAGGGTTCGCCATTTTCAAGAGTTGATGCAGCTTTTTTTCCTTTTGGGGGGGGGGGTGCATTTGTTTTTTCACCTGTTTGAAAATTCGTTGCCTCCGAGAAGCTTTTCATCGAGTAGTGCAATTTTTTGCCACCACTATGTGAAAAGAAACATGTAGCTAGATTTGGGACAACATTGAGCTCTCTCGCAACATCCGAGTTATCTAAACTTTTCTAAAACCATGCCAACTTTCACTACTTTCACCTTCACTTTTGAAGTAATCATTCGGTGATAAGTGCAGCATCAAAGATCTAATTGAACTTACAGTTACAGCGTTTTTCCAGGCTGTGTTTCAATTCACTGATTCAGTTTCTGCACTGGGTCAATGCAAAACGTATCACTATCCGCAAGATTGTAAAAACTGTTTCTCACTTCCAATACCAGATGTCGCTCCGAAAGAACATTGATGATATAAGATGGTATGAATGCACTAAGTGCGAAATTGGAACATGGCGTTTATTAATTGGAACATGTTTTTTTATTAGAAAGTTGGCAACACTTTTAAGAAACTTTTAAGAAACTCTCTGTACATGCACTGTAAAATGTACCACACTATCTGCACAGTGATCCAAATATTGGAACGGCCATTTATTACACTTGTAATAACTTAGTTGCCAGGGAAATGGCAATGTGACTGGATGCTACACTTATCCCGAGACGAATTGCAATCACTTAGTACTGAATAATTTCGTATAACTTCCTCCAGTAAGAACGTATTCCTGTCAACCAAGGCATTGAGTCAATACTCCACTCTGGAAATGGAGATGTAAAATATTTTTGCATAGGTATTCGAAAATTCGGAACATTCGGTAGAGTTCCAAAGTTGTCATAACTGTTCGAAGCCATTCCTTATAGGAAATGCAAAAAGATGCATTTTCCCTGCTTGATTTGGGCTGTAAATTACTCTTTATTTTCGACCCTTTTAAAGGCTTAGAGCCAAGATTGCATTAAAGATGGCGTCGCTCTGTTCGAATGCAATCACCAATCCGTTCGAAATTTTATTCTCTCGTATCTCACGAACGGTTTGTCATAGAATAACACGGTTAACGACTCTGGAAATAGCTTTTAGGGGCCCACACCGTGAAACCAAGGCTGAAACTGTTGAAAGTGAAAGGTTAGGTGGGTTAGGTGTATGAAGAGAGAGGGTTGCTCCCCGAGTGGTGCATGCATGTAGCTTGGGGCAGCAGGCATGTGCTCATTTGCATAAAGCCAGCATTGTGCACTGCAGCATTGGATGGCAGGGCAACACATAGCTATAGCCCGGGTTTGTATTTTCGCCTTTCTCTACCCAGTTTGCCCGGGCACTGGAGGTCAGGTTCGGGTCAGATGAGGGATGGCGACGGAAGAGAGAGACAGTCGAGAGCCTTCATTTTTCCCACTGGCTCCGCCCATTCTCCTTTCTCAACAGTTCAAACCGGCTTCAACCTCCCCCAGAGGTCATTACCCCACCCACTCCTCCACTCTTTTCCTTCTGCTGCAACTTGCTCTCAGCTCCCAAATTCGTTTATCCGAAACTCGGACGTCCGCAGTTATAATATGCAATATGCACATGGATGACCCTTATAACACTAAGATGGCGGCCGTGGTGGACTATAAATCACAACCGGGATGACCTTACCTCTGGCAAACCTATGGCAAGCCTGTGGTGCTGCGTGCCGTTTATACAAATATGTAATGCGATAAATATGAGGCTTGCCATGGCGAACGACGGAAACGTATTATCGTCTATTAGATCTGTATTAATCCCAGCTGATCACGTGACCATTTCGCTAACTGCGCTTTAATACCGTGTGCGTGACGTGAATGACAATTATTGGAACACGGGCTCAAATGAATGTTCCAGCTGTGAGAGCAATCATAAAACTGTTTCGTTCTTATGGCACAATATTGGCTTATTGGTTAGTATATGCAGTGCATGTATATTTGAAATCAAAATATTACAGAAATTCTATGAAAAGACGTTTCGTCACAAATCCAGTTTAGTCACTGGCAAATCGTCACACCTATATATCTCATGTGCACATGCATAATTTCGTTCATTTCGTCACAGAGATAACTTATTATATAGGCACATAACTGAGACATAAATTTACTGATTTGGAACCATTTTGCAATTATACAACCCATTTGACAACTCGTCACTTGTCACACAAACAACTCATAAAAATGTTCAACATTGATTACAGATATTGGGGAAATGATGTACAGTATCTCTCCTAAAATGACACAATAAACAGTTTAAATCTTCATTAGGAATTAAATGTTCAGGAAGTTAAAGGATTGGTGTGCTATGTGTAAACATTCACCAAGTTGTGATTTTCTATCGCACCACCAGAGGGCGCAATATGTATAATGCACTACTGACTTATAGCTACTGCACATGCGCATATAACTACATTGTACAAATAGGTTCTTTGTTCTTGACAGAGGTATAGCTCTAAATAATTAATGAAGTCAATTAATGAACTCGATGTTTGTTGAAATGAATCATTCACAACTTTTGATACAAATTTTTATTATAGTATACATTATTAAACGGGTTTTGATTGTTCATCATTCTTGAGATGTAGGTCGCCACAATTACTTTGCTACATATATTATTTCGTAATAATTAATGAAACCAAGGATGATGAAACTTTCCAGGACCGGAAGTTGGACTTTGATTTCGGCGCAGGTGTGATGAAATATATTTCCCAGTGTGCAAAGGTCCCAACTGGTGGAAAAATTGAGCAGTTATTATTAGTCAGTCACAAAGGACAGTCGTGTGCTTGAACACTCTGAGCTTGCAGGTGCACAACTATACTTATACTACTGTATATATCATCCAAAAACGACATCAACAGGTAATTTTCACAAGTTGGAGCTCTTGTACCCAAATGTACTACTATATACGCATTTTTGTTCAAACCAGGATAAAACTAACCAAACCTTGTTCTGTAATGTGGAAACCATGTTTAATCGCTCACTTAACTTGAGTTTTATTAGCACATTTAGTTTAACTTGAAACTAGAGAAAAATCCTGTTTGAGTTTATAACCCCAAAAATAACCCATTGTAAAAACCGAACTACTTTTTTCTTGCGCATTTATACAGTGTGGAAGAAAATAATTCCAAGGCTATTGTTCTGTAGATTGTAAGCTATAACCTTGCTCTTGGATTATTATCAAAGGTCATATCCATAAATAATTTGTCCAGATTAATGGATGATCCCTTTATAATACTTCTGTACAGTATGTGACTCATAAAGAAAACGTGGACAATGAATTATTGTAATAGGAAATTTGTTTTAACTATAGTTTGAGGTCTATAATTGATTTGTACTAAATTGTACGATTCTCAGGCGCCCTCTAGTGGCAGAATATGTTTCCAAGTTAGAGTTATTAGGGTCTTTATAACTCCACTAAGTATGTTACCCTAATCCAGTCACCTAGTTGTAATTCTATTATTCACCACCAGAGGGCGGATAGTATTCAAAATGCAGTTACATGTAAAAATCCTTGTTAAAATCGTGTAGCGCCATTTATTATAACCTAACTGAAAGGGGAGGGGCCAATAAGAAACCGGCAATTATTCCCACACCCCTTTAGGGATGGTCTATTATACAATGACCTTCAATTGATGAAAATCCGTCCTTGAAACGAAAGGGAGGATGCGTTTAAAAATTTAACTGTTGCCAAGGCTTTTTCGATATTTATCTCTGGATTTTATGGTTATGTATACGCCTAACGGTAAACGCAGTAAAAAGGTGAATAAAAAACCGTAAGGCCCTAAGGAATGAATACACAAAAAAGGATGAACATTGCCTGTTTCCACGATAGTATAAACCTAAATGTGAAGTAACAACCCGTATTTACCCTCCTAATTCGAGTTGCGTGCAATCTGCAACCGCAATTTCGACATAAAATAGTTTTCCATTACGTCACAAATGGCGCTGGTGTTGGCCATGACCCGTTTGTTTGTTGCATATTCGTAAGTTACCGACAGTAAATTGATGACTGCAACTATACGTCATACCCTACTAATATAAACCTTGATGCTTGACGTAATAACACATTTTCCAAAACACAACCTGTACATTTTCATTAATGAAATTTTTGCATATGATTTCTGCTGCTGGCCGCATTCGTTTAGCCTCATTAAAAATGGCCACGTCACGTGACCTCGTGCTGCATTTTCACCAATTCAATTCACTTCATTCACTTTCATATATGTATGCCCCACAGGGCCCCATAGGGGCCCACAGTAAAGTGATTGATGACTGCATCCAATGAGGACAGTGGACCTTTTCTGTGTTCGTCTCATGCAGGGTTAAATTCCCCAGCATCACGTCACACAGGTAGCTTAATTATATCACAATTAGGGGGCAAATTACCAAATTGCATTCAGTTACCTTCAAATCAAGTTGAAATCAAGTTCAAATCATGTAAAACAGCAAATTGCATTGTACCTATATACATACTATTAATAAAATATTTACTTTCTATGAATTAAGTAACTTCGGTTTCTTTAAATCAAATTTTCAATTTTTAAAGGAGAACTGACACGGTTTTTGAACATACCATAAAAAGTTAATAGTTTATTGATATGATGCACAAAGAACCATTGGCACAAACGACAGTTTTGTCAAATGTGGTTTAAAAAAGTTACAACTAGTTAAAGGTGTGACGCCATTGTGTCACAGAAGTGTGATGTCACGGCACTGGCGTCATAATGTCCTGTGGCGAAATGTGCGCCAGCCAATGAAACGATCGGTATAGGGCTCTAACGATCGGGTGAGAGCCTCGTAGCTGATTCAGCCAATGACAGACTTATCTCTTGTTACCAGCTGTTCGGAAATTTTACACTCTTATAACATTCGAACAAATTGCTTAAAAAATCTGACAATTTTCAGTGAAGTGACCTATAGCAGTGTCAGCTCTCCTTTAAGCTTGTATGGACTGCATTTCAAAAACCTGGTTATGGTGGAAAGTTTTTTCCTGTCCCTAAACGTTGCACTGTAATTGAAATTTTTTGAAATTATCCTGGAAAACTGTATTCATGTTTTCCAAATATAATATAGTAAATATCCTCTGTAATTAATACTCAATGCCACCATTGATTAAGTAGGTACTATTGGAACTGCTTAGAATGTCAAGTGTTCCTTGAATATCGAAGTAGGCCATAGAGAATTTTGACATATAAGATTTGTTTGTACTAAGTCTTGTTGTTATTTAGAAAAATCGAGATATGGGGTTGATATTATGCAGAATTGGGATGGTCCGCTGTAGAGATGGTGCTGCTACTGATTGGTTGGCAACAGTTTTGCGTTGTGGTGTTGACATTAGTGGTGGTACAAGTGGGCCAAGAGGAGTGTTGGTGGCGCCATCAGGAGTAAACATGCAGCCTGGCTTGGCTCACAATTAGCGTTTCAGAGCTATAGACTTGAGTATGAGCATAAGCATGAGGCACACAACATGAAAACTATAAGTTCAACTTGTGCAGTTTAGTTGTCAAGCAAGATTTTCACTCCTCAAAAATCCCTTCCTTAAAATAAATGCTACCAAATTTAGACGATTGTTGTATATGTAGCCTTGTAAAACCAGTTAAACCATTTTCGGAGCAGGACGATTTTAGGAGCATTTTTGTTTGCTTTCTTTTTCTTTCTATATTTTTTTTTTAGGTTCGTAGGCATAAGAACCCTTATTTTACTTTTCCCCTGTTTTCCAGTCGCCCACGTGCGCAATACGATATTTGTTTCTTCTATCTATTTCTGACCCACAAAGTTTATGAAAAGAAATATGACAAAGTGAGAGTAAAAACTATTTTAAGTTGACTCCATTCAAGTACAATGTTTATCGTACACTATATTAGCTGAAAAATCCCACATATTCTTCTGTTAATTCATATATTGGAACAGATTGGAACCTTCGTACACCTACTCCAAATTATTTTAAACAAATGCTGCATAATGAGAATTTATTAAGTTTCGTTTTGCAAATTTATTTTAAATTCTTTTGTGTAAAAAGCTTGATTTAGGTTTAACTGTGTATTTCTTGACGTCACACCAGTAAATATTTCCCTCCAATGACCTCATGCAACGTCAGAGAGATTGTGCTGCCCTCTGGAAGACTCGTGTGACGTCAACAAATACTTATTTATGGATAAAACAAAAAAATATATATAGTTCGTCTCAACTCAAGATTGCACATCCTAATGACTGCCAAGAATTTATTTCACATAATATTTAGGTCGAATTTTAAGAACATTAATATCAATTAACTTTATTAAGAATTTTTCATCAACCTTGTATAATGGAATGTTTTTTGGTGTGAGGATTTACTCTATAAAGCGAGAAAACCAGGTGGGGATTACTGCAACCTTGAGTTGAGACGCACTATAATTACTACTTGGAAATTTCTGATATAATTAGAGTTTTGTGTTCCTTAATAAACGCATATAAATGTATACTGAAATTCCTTTATATTTATATTTAATGTGATATAAGATTGTTTATTAATTAACAATTAAGGCAACACATTTCATTAATTTTTTGTGTTGTAGTAGGCCTAAAACTCATTTCCGTAATAAATTAGGAAGAAGAAAGTTAATTCGGCCATGAACTTGACTCATCCTTCAGGAAGTTATTTTTAATGACTGCTACCCAGCCAACAAGTGCAAAATGGAAAGTCTAAATTTGAAACTGTTTTTCCCACTCATCTTGTATGCTTTCTTGTTGCTCTATTTTACACTCACTGATAGCAGCAGCCTACATTACCAATAAAATACTCTTACTTCAAATTTTATAGATTTTTTCTCGAAAATTAGGCCAGTTCCTGTTCTCATTGATAAATATTACTGCTGTATACCTACCATTGTTTATTTTTAATATTTTATTTCTTACTTCTACTCCATTCTTTTTTAATGACAAAAGTTTTATTTTCATATTGTTGTTTTGTTCACTCTTGGCAACGTAGTTATTTCTAATTTTATGATCCACTTATTGGTCAATAAAGTAATAAAATAAATTACACATACAATATAAGCATGACAAATTTTACAAATATCCTTTTAATAAACCAAATGAGTGTATCTTGTATTACAGTAATTATTACTTTATCATTAAGTTTTCATACAATTTTTCATAAATATCTGAGTTAATTATAGTTCATTCGCAAATTCACTTTCATATCTTGTGATATAACACAGCATAAATTTAGGTGCTGGCTTAATTATAAGTCTCCTATTTATTTATTTTCAGTTAAAAATGTAAAAGAGGAAAATTGTCAACTTTTTTACGAAATTAGCTATTTTTCAAAACCAAATTGATTGATTTTTATTATTTATGTAGTGTTATTTTGCCATTTTCTCCGGTTTTCTCAGAATAAGCAGTTAAATCGTTTTTCGATGTTGTGCCTCTAATTCCATCGTTTGTTTGTTTTTCAATAATATTTTTCATAATTGTAATGACCAGATCACGAATATCTTGCAAATTTCTTTTCACTTTCTAACTTTTTATGAATGTATTATATGTATTTTTATTGTGTCTATTTTCAGCAACTTGGAAATTTTGTAGTCTTAAAAATAGAAGTTTGTTGGAGGGGGGAGGAGTGGGTTAAAAATTGTTTAATTTTGCACTTGTTACTCCCTTGTTTTTGTAAAGGCTGTACATGACTTGTTTGGAGAATGACATTTAATTGATATGAACATGGGCTCCACCCCCTGAAACGTCGTCGTGGGACATCGGCCTCAAAACATTTGCCACGCCCATTTTTCCTCCCAAAACTTTAATTCTGCCTGTAAATGGAGAAATTATTATTAGCAGTCGACGCGTGTCACTGCTTGGGGCCAAATCTCTATCGAATTCACTTTTTGTCCTTGTCCAGTCTTTTTTTATCCGTTGGCCAGGTTCGAAATAATGGTACTGGTGACGTCACACTGTGGCTCCACCCTCGTCCGGCCGCCATTAACTTCCTCGCGTGGCAGACTAATTGCTACTAGACTCAGGTTTGAAACTCTCGGATCAGGTTCTCCTCCTCCCCTTTAGTTTGTTGCACCTTTTTTTAAACAATATAAATCCTATATATTCATAAGCCAATCCCTGTTGCCGAAAACCCGTTTTCCGACATGTTTTTCTCAACTGGCTCAACCCACATGTGTACATGGCAATTTTTGCTGCATATGTCTCAGATTTCAGAACAGTTTGGAAAATACGTAAATCACTTGCTATTCAAACTCGTATTAGTTGTGATAATTGCAAACTCAAATCACCATTTCGATAAATTTCAATCAGAAAAACGAGTTATGGACGTTCGATATGCGGGCAAATATCGATGATCACATTTAGGATTTTTGTTGCGGACCAAGCGTTTCCGGCTGTTCTGGATCGCATCCAAGATTGCACCACTCCTGAAAAAGAGTTATGTTTGTTTTTCCATGGTTTTTCTCCATGCCAAAATGAAATTCCGAATATCCTTTAGCAAAAAGATCAATGAATGAATGCTGCATATGCAAGAAGGGAAACTCAATAGATTCAGCTTATTAGATTCACTTTGGGCCATACATATGAAAGAATTGATATGGCAAAAACATATTTGGTTAAATATAATACAATGAATTTCATTTATATGGAAAATGTTATGATGTAGGAATGCAAGTATGCAGTTTCCATATAACATTTTTGAGTTATGAACATGTATACTTCCAATGTTATTTGATTGCTGGTAGTTTCTTGGTATAAAACTTCTATTCACAAGTTTCCTGGCGTTAGTTCCCAGAAGTGTCGTTTTGAGGAGCTGCAGTTGTTTTCCTATATCTAGCAGCACCGTAATGGCGCCGCAACATTGCGCTAAAAGCAATGTTAAAAGGAATGCTCTGACCACAGCGCCACCACACCGAAAAACCCACACCAGGAAACTTTTGAATATACTAGTATATACAGTAAAACCTGTCTATACCAAAACTTTTTCGATTTTTTTTGTGTTGCCTCATGGAACCAATATTCATGTTAAAAACCTCTCTATCGTGGAACCTGTCAGACATGGATGGAAATCTAAATACTATTGGTACCTTTGGCATAAATAAGCAGGAATTTGACCAGTTTATGGTGGAATTTTATTTGAAATGGGAAGTTTGTTGGGTCCCTTCAGATTTTCTTTATAGACAGGTTTTACTTGGTTTTACTGTATCCTCCATTACTTACGTATGGTATAGGTATACATTCAGGTCATTAAAGGTGAACTGACACAGCTTTCTAGGGTACCCTGAAAATTAATTTTTATATTGAAACCAAAGTCGATAAAAAGCGTGGAATCCTCAGATTCTAAGTATTTTGTGTAGAAAACAAGAAATCTGT
>JAQFZQ010002728.1:0-12857 GCA_034696005.1 Glomeris marginata | reverse complement strand
CCATGCACCCCTTTGAAATGGGTCAGCCCAGACATGACTCCACCCTCCTGGCTCAATCTTTCGTTGAAACCACAGTAGCTGGAAGCTCAACACTTTGCACAGCTCCTGCTGCTAGGAAGGTTCCAGGATATATAAACCCTTGTGGACTGATTCTGGGCACAGTTAGCTTTGGGATCAGGGAGGTTGCGCCTCCTGGTGGTCATCATTTCAAATTCCAGCACCGGAGGCACTGCCCCCTGCTTAAAGTTCTTCCAGCCATAATCCAGTTCAGGGGGTGCTGATCCTAGCTTTTGTTCAGTAAGTCCTGTCCCTGCTGGAAGGTGCTGCCCTGTAACCCAGTTCCAGTTCCATGTCTCCAAGTTCCTGTTCTGTGTTCCTGCCATGGGGGCTCTGTCCCATCTCCAAGACCTGTTCCTGCTCTTGTCTGTCCAAGGGGGCGCTGCCCCACCTTCAAGTTCTTTGTCCCTCGTCTTGCACTCCTTGGCCAGTTCTTGTAAAGTAAATGTGGCTGTTGCTCCTAAAGACTCTGGAGTCTGGTCTGATCCTCAACTCCGATCTTCTCCTGGGGCGAGGATTCTGCGTACCTAAGGTGGTTCCCAGCTGGCAGTGTCCCTAGTCGTCGTCTCAACTTGCACCCTTCCAGTGAGGACCCTTTGGTTACTGTCCATTTCATCATTCCCGTCCATGGGGCACCACAAACCAGGTTCCACATCTCTCCTGAGTGCACTGCATTGTGCTGGGTGTCGCCGCACTCTAGAGGGTGTTTCCTCATCCTGGATTCTCCGGAGGGTGCTACTTTAATCTTGGCTCCTCGGTGTCCTAGTGGGTTCCTCGACTGGCTCCTGAGGATGTTGCTCTGGCTCCTAGATTCTGTTCCATGTTCCAAGTCCTTCATACTCCAAGTCTTCCGTGCTCCAAGTCTTCTGTGCTCCAAGTCCTCGTTCAAGCCCTGTTCTCCAAGTCCAAGTTCCAGTACCTTGCAATGAAGGCTTTGAACCATCTTTTGGAGGTTGTACCTCCCACCAGCCAAGCCACTACCTGGAGTGGTTGGTGCCAAGTGGTGCCAACCCCTGACGAAAAACAAAACTGTCCCTAAACCCATGCAGCAGAACCCCCAAGCCAAGAGGATGACAGCAACTTAGTGCCGAGCTTCAATCAGTCCTAGCTGAGCTTCAAGCGCTCATTACTGACGGCTTGTTGGCATCTTCATCCAAAAGCCAGGGTACAATGGAGGAAGAGACTTCAAGGAATTTGTGGGACAGATGCAAATTATGCTTAACCGCCAGCGAGGGCTGTTTTTCACAGACCATGACCTGATAGATTACATTGCTATGCACCTGCTGTGTGGACCACTGATCTAGAGCATACTGCTGTGACTGGGTGCCTATAAACGTTCTTGTCAGCTTTCAAGATGCACTGTGGAGGATTCTGCCCACTAGTCCAGGAACTTTTTAGTACCAATTGTATGCCAAAACAGAATTTACTGGAGATACAATATCCCACTCCATACTATCTGCAATGAATAGATAGATGAAAATAATTTAATGACGATCAGGGCTGCCTTTAAAAAAATAAATATATAATTTGCAAATCTTTATTTGAAAACACAATTGAATTATACACGCACAAAAAGTATTTTACTGCCGGCTTGCAGTTTTGAGGCATGTGAACACTTCCTTCCAGTTTAAACCTGGGATAACTACCTAAATTCTGTATTATAGTCAGGGAATTTTGGTTTGGAAAATCTCTGGAAACCCTGATAAAGTGTACATGCATTTTTTAATATATGTAATTCCATTTGACGTATGAGAGGGTCGTTGCAATTTTAGTGATAAATCTATGAATTGACCATTTTCATTGTTCTGTCATTGGCTGAAAAAACGTCCGAAAAATGGCGTCCTAAGTGGGAAAACTTGTTTTCAGCCAATCGGATTGCATAATCTTCCCCACTTCAGAGCCATCTTGGCAATGGGAGGTGCTTAGTGAAAATGGTCAATGCTCAGGGTTTGATGGATTGCGCTTATGTTCTTATAGGATATAAATTAATGTACATTGTATTAAGAGTTTGCAGTGGATCAGCTCAGTTATAGTGATTTACATATAATGCACGTATACTGTAGAGCTAATTGCAGTTGTAGAAGTTCATGTTTGTAGATTGGTTAGTTTCTTGTTGTCAATGCATTGCAGGTCTGTAACCCACCTTGCACCAGTAGATGTAGATTTGAGAACTTTACGGGCAATGAGAGTGTTGAGGCCGCTCAAACTAGTTTCCGGCATTCCAAGTAAGTAGTTTTAGCAGTTAGTTTAGCCATTTTGGTGGCCATGTTTATCGAACGCATTCACATGTGATCGCATTGGCCTAGTCACTGCATGCACATTGTTGGGATCAAACCAACATATTGCTTATCATGTAAAATTAGAAGTATCTTGGGATAGCGTAACCGTTGTGCAAGGCACTTGGTTTTCTTGAAAACATGGCCACCATTTCTAAGCTTCTAGCGCCATTTTCGAAACGTATTTATATGAGTTGCATGAAAAGTAATTGCTTACCCGATATATTACTTTTGAAATTATGTTTAGTTCTTTATACAGGGTGAGGCAGAATAACGGGCGATTTTGAAATGACTGTGAAAAATAATGTATTCAATATTTCCCAAATGCATTGTCAATCCGATTAAAGTAAATGAAAAGTACATTTAAGGATAGTAATTTTTCATAATTGAATTTTGTAAATTACATCTGAAAGATGATGTCCATTTAAATGCAAGCATTTTTCAAGATGCGCTGCATTTCCCATGGGATTTTTGCCACGTCATCTCAAATCCGTTGTTTGAGGGCCTTGATGGTACCTAAACCCTACTCATCAAATAACCCCAAAGGAAGAAGTCTCATGCTCTGGGGTATGGTGAACGGGGTGAGGGGGGTTACACGCAATATCCCCGTTTCGAGAGATGACATGATTTGGAAATATAAGCCATTGAGCGATATTCATGCCGACTATAGCTGTGTGGTTGGTTGCTCCACCTTGTTAAAAAAATGGACCCTCGTTCATATTGTACTGAGCAAGTTGTGAAGTAAAAAATATATAACCTAACTGGGATATAAATGATAGGATGACAACTTTCGAACGAGATTGACGCCCTTTTCAACTTCGAAATTTAAATTATGAAAAATTACTTTTCTTAAATGCTTTTTATGTACTTTAATGTGGTGGCAATAAATTTGGGAAATATTGAATATTTTTTATCAGTCATTTCAAAATTGCCCGTTATTCTGCTCCATCCTGTATTAAAAAATCATATGGGCTCTAAACAGACCGCGTTGAACGCATTTTTATTATATCTAACTTTAATTAGTCTGAAAGTTGTTCTGAGGTAAATTTGAACTTTCCCTAAATTGTAATATAAAATGAACATCAATACTATTGGTAAACATTGTGTATTTTTTATAATGTTTGTTTGATCCGTATCAGTCCACCTGTAAATAACACTTTCAATGTTATAAGAGTAATATGACTTTCTCTGTTTACCGCTCCTGATTTACAATCATGATTCATATGTAATATACTGGAGTGGGCAAAATTGTTTTATTGCACGTATCTTTGTGTTTCAGTTGTACCTATACGAAATATTGTTTTTTAGGCCTGCAGGTGGTGCTCAAGTCAATCATCAAAGCAATGGCACCTCTGCTTCAAATAGGCTTGCTTGTCTTATTTGCCATTGTGATCTTCGCCATTATTGGTCTTGAGTTTTATTGCGGAGCCCTCCATTTAACCTGCCGCAATGCGGAGGATCCTTGTAAGAATATGCAAACAGCTCACATATTCTAAAACCTATTACATCTCTATCTTGCAGCAAAACTTGTGCTGTAATTAACAATTATTGGATTAGATATTATATATAGAGTTGCCAATGAAATTTGCGATCTGACATGTGGACTTTTTGTTTTATGTTCCACTGCTATAGGCTAAAACTTTTACTCTAACAGACTGGTGCACTACAATTCTACACAATATACTTGAGCAACAACAGGCTCATGACATTTGCCCAAAACATAATCTGAATTTTAATAAAACAGTCAACTGTAAATGCACAGGTTTTGCTGAGAAATAAACGGATTTGAGTTCTTTTATTACGAGGAAAAGTGTTTTGAGAAATATATTGCCATTGTTTATTTCAGCAATTATTGTAAAAGAAGGAGAATCCGAAATTCCATGCTATAACTTGAATAAAACATCAAACGATAGTGCTCCATGGGGATCTAAAGTGTGTAAAGAAAACGAAGAGGTGTGCGAGGGCAATTGGCGAGGTCCAAACTATGGAATTACAAGCTTCGATAACATTGGTTTCGCCATGCTCACAGTTTTCCAATGCATCACAATGGAAGGCTGGACCAATCTTCTTTATTGGGCAATTAACGCAACTATAAAACTATATAATACCTTTTGAAAATGTTGTAACTGTCTGCTTTTCATTTATCTTTAGACGAATGACGCGTTAGGAAGCAGATACAACTGGATATACTTTGTGCCACTGATCATCATCGGCTCGTTTTTTATGCTCAATTTAGTTCTTGGTGTTCTTAGTGGGTAAGTGTCATCAATAATTGTATTTCATAGAGATCTAACACATTTGAAAACACCTGACTCGAATGCAAATATAGACATTCCCCTACTTGCATCTTATGAGATGTCAGAGATATGAACTATGTAGTAGTATAGTATATATGATCCAAGCTTAAATTTATGAAGATAATGATGCTTAATGATGAGAAATTGTTTGTTTATGTAATATTGAGTTAGTTTGAATCCCAATAGCAAGATTTATATTGAAAACTTGCATAAGTACAGCAAAAGTTTAGACAGTCTTTTAAAATAATTTCAAAATAAAGGTACCACTTGATCCCTCTGGTCTTCTATACACGTATAATACATATAAGGTATGTGATTCAGTGAGTAATGGCTAGTAGTATAAATGATGTTTTCTTACTCCAATCAGTGAATTCGCCAAGGAGAGAGAACGTGTAGAAAACCGGCAAGCGTTTTTAAAACTTCGTAGACAGCAGCAATTGGAAAGAGAATTAAATGGATATGTTGAATGGATATGCAAAGCAGGTTATACAAGGATTCAATCTTTTTATTGTTTTGGTACCCAGTTATTGTTTCATCTCATCTGTTTTTTTTTTGTTTTTTATTTTCACAGAGGAGGTCATATTGGCGGAAGAAAGGACTACAGAAGAGGAGAAAATGCATATTCGTGAAGGTGAAAGAATCAACATGTCTGAAATTTGTCTTGTTTTTCTTATAGAACTTGTTTTTATTCCAATTGTTATTTGCAGCAAGGCGCCGCTTAGCGGCAAAACGGAAGAAGTTAAAAAACATGGGGAAAAGCAAAAGTACTGATACTGAAGATGAGGAAGAAGTGGACGACGAAGGTAAAGGTTGTCATCTATTTCTTAATTCTTCTGCAATTGAAATTGTGTCATTTTGATGCATAACATTTTCATTTGACCCTCTCATGGATGAAGAATGTGTGTGGGTGTGAACGAGATTAAATTTATAGTATCAAGTGTGAATATAATATTAAGAAAGCAAGTAACATTAATTTCAGAAAAAAATATATTATTCCAATGTGATATCTTCATTACAATATATTGTTTCTAAATGTTATTATTCTTTAAATTTTTAAAATATTATCAGTCTAATTGCTTAACTGTAAATTACACTTAAATGTGATAATCTAAATTTGTAATTGAAGCTGTGCTTCCAGAAATGTCTTACTATTGTCTGCTTCATGGCTACATTGAAACAATGTGAGATTAAACCGTGTGAATGTTGTTCTGGGTGATGCTAATGTTTTTCTCTTTGTCCATAACCAATGACTGATCTTGCACTTTCTTCAGTGCCTCAAAAGATGAAAGGTAACAAAATGATAACCAGGCCCAATTTATGACATTTTATACACAGTATATGTAGTATATTGCCTACCAGTTCATTGCATAGAGAGTGTATGCGAACGGCATAACTTATTTGAATAGAATATTGTGCAGAATAGGGATGGAATCTTGCAGTTGAGATGCAATGTAGAGTGTCATGTGTAGTAAATACATTATTTAATACAGCTTTTACTGAATAGATTTAGACCCTTCATTTGCCAGTATTTCAGTGTAAATATTTTAATGTCAAAACTCTAACGAAATGTATTCATATTTCAAGGTTTCACTCGTGCTTCCTACATAAAGTCGAGAATGAAGAATAAAGGCGTCTGCAAAAGGTTTTGGAGGGCAGAGAAAAGATTAAAGTAAGAAAAATTAAAGCTCATTATTTATCTCTTAATTGTTATGAAGTTATAAATTAGTTTGTGATTGACAGGTCTATTAATAAATATACCTTCCATTCCATGTTAAACAGGAATATAATATTAAATTACTACATTTTTATACCAAGTTTGTATTGTTCATTTGTTGTAATTAATACCAAGAGTGTTAATGCCTCATTATATAAACGAAGTGTTTCCTGGATAGGAGTAATGTATCGTGTTCCGTTCTGGTAACCCGGTTTCGAAATAACATTATAGCACAATAATGGTTCTAAAAATAGAGAAATGCATGAGGATATTGAATTTGGCAATAAACAAGTTTTATTAATGATAGTATATGGAGCTGGCATCGCTTTTGTGGGGTTATGAAATTGTGGGTGGATCCCCTCATTGATGGTTTTTATCTGTCCATTACAATTGATTTGTCTGACGTCAGAGCAGCATGCCATCACAAATGGGTGTATGCTGTCATTATTGATTACTTGAGATTCTGTTAAAAATGTATACTCATTTAAAGTGGAGTTCTACGTTCCTTATTCGGTTACAGAAATTAGATAACTATTAATAACCAAGACGAAAATAACTCAATATATTGATTTTATTTCTGTATGTGCAGGTTTCTCATTCGTCACGCCATCAAAACCCAAGTGTTCTATTGGTCTGTGATCGTTTTGGTGTTCCTCAACACAGTTTGTGTCTCCGTTGAGCATTATCGTCAACCCGAATGGCTCGAACAATTTTTGCGTAAATCCTCTATATTGCATATCTCCATACACTCGTACATACGTATGCTACAGTAAAACCTGTCGAGTTTATTTCATTCTGCACAGAGAAAAATTGAAGTGCATAACTATATAGGTTTTGGATAAAATTAAACATTTTTCCACACATACAAACATTTTACTCCCTTTGGTATTCATGTATTCCATAATCATTGAATACCATCAGTCATGGTTACTATTCAATTAAAAAATGTAGAAAACCTGCAAAACTTTTGGAATTTGCAAAGTGTAAACAATTCAGGGAATGCTTTAAAAATTATTACACTGTTGCACTTAGCATTTAATATTAAGCTGTGTACAGAACCCATTAACGCATGGATTATCAATTATCACTTGTATTATGAATGCCCTACTTACTTGCTTTTTTGTCTTTGATCACGCTAATGTTGTTGGTTTTTTATATTTTTTCCAGATGACGCCGAATTCGTATTTTTGGCCCTGTTCATTTGTGAAATGTTAATTAAAGTATACGCGCTAGGACCAAGAACATATTTTGAATCATCGTTCAATCGCTTCGATTGTGTGGTTAGTTGTTATATATCTGTGACGTATTTTTCATTATTTGATATGTTATTTGAATTGCCATGGCACCATGCAATAGTCCAATAATAATTGTTATTTAAACTGAAATTATCGGACTATTAGGGCCATGGGATGCCGATTAATTGAGTTGTGCTGGAAATGAATTTCAGGTGATAGCCGGTAGCACTTTTGAAGTGATCTGGTCCAATTTCAACAATGGTTCTTTTGGAATATCTGTTCTGAGGGCTTTACGTCTCCTCAGAATATTTAAAGTTACGAAGTAAGTGTATTTCTTAATAAAAATATAATGTGTTTGCATCACATAACCGCAATTGTGTTTTTTTTTTAGGTATTGGTCATCGCTTCGAAATTTGGTGATATCTTTGCTGAACTCGATGCGATCCATCATCTCTCTGTTGTTCCTTCTCTTCTTATTCATTCTTATATTTGCACTCCTTGGAATGCAACTCTTTGGAGGAGCGTAAGCCACCATACAAATTTTCCTACTTTTATCTTCCATTTATTCGAATGTTGTATGTGCGAATACATTATTTGAGCCAAGGCTACTAGTAGCCTTGTTTGAGCAGATCTGGTAGAGAGTTCCAATTGCATATATACGTAATATAGAGTATCATATGTTGCATTGAAATTGAAACATTGAAGAATAACATGTTGTAGACCGTCTTATCTAGAACATGTAGTGTAGCGAAAAGATAAATGATGCAGTGAAACTCGAGTCCTAAAAACCTAGTTTTCAAAACTGGATATTGTAAAGTTAATTCTGAATCATTGAATTCTAGGAAATACATTTCAAAGCAAAACTTTTTCATTCTACATATGCAGCAACTAGAATTGTAATTGTTCCTTGGCTTGTTCAACTTTTGATAGTATTTTAGTGGATGACTCTCTGGGATTAATATGTATGAAAATGCCAATCTTGTGAAAGGATCCACATGATGGTCTGGTGTAAAGTTTTCAGTATGCATCTAATTGCCATTGGATAATCCTTATTTGGGGAACCGTTCATAAACATCACAAAATTTGAAATCTTGCAATTTGCAATAATATTATCCGGATTCAAGGTCTACTGCTGTGCAATATTAGCACTATAAGTAATTGTTGCTGTTGTACGTTTGAAGTGAAATAGAAGTTGTAAATGCTAGGTATAGTAACATGTAGAATAGTATAGCTGATTAGTTTAATGTTTGTGTTTAGGTTCAACTTCCCCGAGCAAACCCCGTCCTCCAACTTCAATACTTTTCCAATAGCACTACTAACGGTTTTTCAGGTATACATAAACTGCATTGAGACGTAAACAATGTAGGCTTAACGCATGCATGGGCGCCATTTTGCATGCATACATGCATGAGGCTTTGGCATGAGCTTTTGTTTATTTTTGTTTTTGTCCCTCGCTTTTTGTGTGCTCGTTGTTTTTGGAACTTGTTGGTTTGTTTGGTACCAGGTCATCGTTTATTTCATTCAGGTTCCACACTCTGGAAGGAGTTCCTCCTGAGAACTTCGATACGTTCGCTATTGCCTTACTAACGGTGTTCCAGGTAATGAATGGACACCGGAAGTGATGTCAGCCATTTATACCTGAAACTATTATTTTATTTCTGCTCATTATTCGTTGTGTACACAACGTCCACTTATACTGGGTGAGGGAAAAGTAACATGCAATTCTCATCTACAGTACACCAGGTTGCGTAACTTCTGCCTCACCCTGTACAGATTTTCGTTAATGTGCTCGTCATTTCTCAGATGTTTTTTAAAGTTAAAGTTTTTGTTCCATTGTGCAAATGCTACTGTATACATTCTCCACCTTGTACATTGATTGATTGGTCAAGCTTATTTTATTATTTTGCTCGATTAATTGAATAATAATATCATAACATGCCTTCAAATTTCACATACGTACTGCATATGTTGAACAGATACTCACTGGTGAAGATTGGAACGAAGTGATGTACCATGGGATTGAGTCCCAGGGTGGACTATCCGGTGTTGGAATGCTGTACAGCCTTTATTTTATAATTCTAGTCCTTTTTGGAAACTGTATCCTTTCAATTTGTCTATATTTTGGAAATACGCTTACCAGTGTGATATGTTATCTCATTCACCTACTAATTTTAAGACACCTTGCTTAATGTGTTCTTGGCCATTGCCGTGGATAACTTGGCCAACGCGCAGGAGTTAACAGCTGCCGAAGAGGAGCAGCAAGAAGAAGAAAAGGAGGCACGGAATTTACCACAAATTAACAACAACAAAAAACGTACTAATATATTAATGAACGTTATTTTGTTTTCCAGAGGGCGAAAGATGAAATCCAAAAGGAACTTGCTGACTTGCAGATGCCAGGTTCCCAAGGTGTAGAACCTCCTCAGGTGAACATCTGCCCACCCTCTCCTTCTGCACAGCATCCTCTTGATGAATCGCAAAACCATCCTGTAATGGCCAGTCAAGTGGAACTGTCTGACGATGGTTAGCTTCAATAGAGAGAGAGAGTACGACTTTGATATTCCCATATGCGAGCTTATTTTGTTTACTGTTATTATAGAAGAAGAAACGATCAAGAAAGCACAAACAGATAATGCAGATGATGATGATATCATAGGGCCACGTCCTATGCTTCCTTACAGCTCAATGTTTATTCTCTCACCGACCAATCCGTAAGTATCCTGCTAAACCTTATAGAGTGCAATAGTGTAAACTGAGTCGGCCCAATTGTAGTGTAACAAACATGTATATTTTGTTGTCTAGCGTTCGTAGAGCAGCCCACTACGTGGTGAACTTGCGGTACTTTGATTTCGTCATCATGGGAGTTATTATATTGAGCAGCATAGCATTGGCAGCCGAGGATCCTGTGGACGAAGGCAGCGATCGTAACAAATTCCTCAACTATTTTGATTACGCATTCACCGGTGTCTTCACGGTCGAATTGGTCCTCAAGGTAAGAACCCTAAGGATTTTAATGAAAGTGTTGATATTGATTCTACATAATGAATTCCCTGTGGACACATCTATTGCTCAATCTTGAGATTAATGATTGGTTGATGCTATTTAATAATGTATTGTGGGCTGTGAAAATAATTTGGTTTCCCATGGTTAAAATTTGCTGATTAATATTTTTCCCAATTTAGATTATAGATCTTGGAGTGATTTTTCACCCAGGATCTTACTTTCGGGACTCGTGGAATATCTTAGATGCAATAGTCGTTATCTGCGCACTTGTGGCCTTTGCAACCGGGTCAGACCCTGTTTTTACCAAAGTACTATTTAATGAACTACTAACAATAATTGTCAATGTTATTAATTCAGTACCAGCAACGGCACCAGCTCCGCTGGACAGAACTTGAGTACAATGAAATCACTCAGGGTACTTCGAGTCCTGCGGCCTTTAAAGACCATCAAACGGGTTCCAAAATTGAAGGTCAGCTCCATCTCGTAAAGCAATTTGTGCTTTGATTGGGGTTTCTTGGTGTAATTGGATGATCTTTTTCTCATATAGGCTGTATTCGACTGTGTAGTAAACTCCTTAAAGAACGTTGTCAACATTTTAATTGTATACCTGCTCTTTCAATTCATATTCGCCGTGATTGCTGTACAACTGTTCAACGGCCGCTTCTCGTTCTGCACAGATGAGTCAAAACATACATGTGATGAGTGCCAGTAAGTTAAACAGATTTCCTCCTCTAACATACAGATCATGCATTCACGGATTACACATTTGTTTTCTTATTAGAGGAGAATATTATGTCTTCAATGGCGATGATTGGCCACCTGAAATTAAGAAAAGACATTGGGATGTGAGGCATTTTCATTATGATAATGTTATGGCAGCCATGTTGACGTTGTTTACGGTACAGACAGGAGAAGGCTGGCCACAGTAAATTAATCCTGCAATGTTGATTCACATTATAAAATTGATATATTAGAACGCTTTGACTGTTTTTCTTTCTCCCTCCATTACATAGAGTTTTACAGAATTCAATTGATGCAACTCTGAAAGATCAAGGACCAATCCCTCGCAACCGAATTGAAATGTCAATTTTCTACGTGGTCTTCTTCATTGTGTTTCCATTCTTCTTTGTCAATATCTTCGTCGCCCTTATTATCATCACGTTCCAGGAACAGGGAGAGGCTGAACTTCAAGATGGCGAATTAGACAAAAATCAGGTTAGTTTTTCGAAAATTACTTGCAAAGAAGATATCTAAAGTTATCATTGATTAGCTTTACTGGCTTGTGTGCCTGTATTAATACATTACCGTTATAAATAGATGTTCCACTGTATAATATGAACATTCTTTCGCATAGCTTTGAAATGTTATTGATATATGGACGAATTTCAGAAATCGTGCATTGACTTCACAATCCAAGCGAGGCCATTGCAAAGGTACATGCCAAAGAACCGCACAAGTTTCAAGTACAAAATTTGGAAAGTGGTTGTCTCGTCACCTTTCGATTACTTTATAATGATGCTCATCGTGCTGAACACCCTACTTCAGATGATGAAGGTAAGAAAGATTATTACATTGATCACGTGACGTCTTTCTGTGTACGAACACCAAGCAACTGATTTACAAGCCAATTAATTAATAACAAATATAGATTTTATTTATTATATAGCAGTTGCTTTGTGATCCTTGTGTAGTTATTAAGTTGTGTGCGTTTAGATTGGAGCGTTTGGCCCAGTTGACAGTGCAAATTTTCTATTACATACAATGTCCTGTAATTAATAGTCATTTTTATATTACACATGTGATAAATGTGAACTTAATTTGTCCTTTTGTGTTAAATTATACAAATTAAAACGCCTTAGTATTTTATTTTATCTTCAATGTCTTTGAAATATTACTTCATCGAAATATAATCTAAAAAAAGTGTATTTACAGTTTGATTTCACACTCTAATCGTGCTGTGCATTGATCAAATACAATCCATTGGTGGACCGAGTGGTGTATGCTTCATTGTCACTTGCATAATCTTGCTGTATTCTGACAATTTTTGTAAAATCCACTCCAATTCAAATAATTCTCAATACTATTTGTTGGGTAATATTTCTTTATTGTCCCCGAGTTGTGTTGCAACCAAGCACGATTTTCCCTTCTAACAAAACATTACTAAGATGAGCCTTCGTAATCCCTTATTACATGCACATTTTTGTGGCGAGGCACCGTGCATAAATCACGTGATACTGAACAGGGGGGGAGGGGGTTTTGGGAAGGTGTCACTTTT
>JAQFZQ010002727.1:0-12865 GCA_034696005.1 Glomeris marginata | reverse complement strand
GATTTCTGGTTGCGCCAGTGTATAAGGGACACACATAGCTACTTACAAACCAATTATCAGGGTACCTTACAAAACCCAGTCAGTTCACCTTTAAAATTGAAACTTTTTCCTGATTTCTGTGTAAATGAAACAATTCCGTTCAACATTTTTTGCTCAATAAATCGAGTCGCCATTGTAGTATACATGCAGCTGCTTCCACCTTAAAAATATGTAGATGAGGCAATTTTATGCCAAAATGGGGTGTAAAGTAGCCTATTTATGACAGGGGCCCAATCCCAAAGCCGCTGTTTTAAATTTTCATGCTCTCTATAGGGAAAATGGTGTGATGAATGTGAAAAATAACTGCCATGTGCTCGTAAAAGTTGTTTGGTTTTTTCTTCTCCCATAGCTTCAAGAGAGATTTTTATAGAGTTAACCCTCTTTTTTTTTTTCTCATGTTGCACGAAATATTGCAGTTCAAACTGCTGAACATGCATAAGTTACACGCCGTTCATTGCATTATTTCCCCTTTTTTTTTGTAGTCGTAAAAATGAAAGTGTTACAAGTTTTGTTTTCAGTTTATTCAGTGGTTAAAGTGTCTGAAAAGGGTTTCTCTGTTTGGTTTTTATTAGGTTGCAAATAAAACAAGGACTAATTTTACTCTCGATTACGTGAAGCTTAGAGATAAAAGTTTTAAAAAGGTTGGTGAGTACATGGAAAATATCTTGCATCTTTTGCATATATGTAGTTGAGCTACTCTAAATACGCCCATTGTCTGAAATGGCAATGTCAAGACTGAAAAGAAATGCAAAGTAACATTTTTTTGTGAATGTTACCCCTGCTACAGGGGCATTGGGCATACCTAGAGTGGCCATTGCATACCTAGGCTAATATAATATTTATATGATTTACCCATTGGTGACTGACATTTTTAATAAAATAAATTTATTGTCTTTGAAGTATTTTAGTGTATGCATTTGCTTTAATTTAAAGGTGAACAGACAAGGTTTTGTAACATACCCTGGAAAGTGTGTAATTCTATAGAATTGATGCCAATAAAACGATTGGCGCAAACAAAACTTTGTTAAAAAATTGTTACAAGAAGTTATGAGTTGTTAAAGAGGGTGATGCCCTGGCGTCATGGAAGGATGGTGTCACCGCGCTGGTGTCACAATGTCCTGTTTTGGCAAAATTTGAATTTTCAGTCAATGAAGACAAGCGCCTCTGCAGTTTTAGCCAATGGCAGAGCTTATCAAGGGCGCTTCAGTGTACATTTCTCACAATATACTATTTCATACATTCCACAGATATGAAACTAAATAATTCATATCTGTGGCAATAATGCTTCAAATGGCCTCATATTTTCAGACAATGTTCCTAAATTAGTGGCTATCAAATGCTTGCTTTTTCAGGGTATGTCGCAAAACCTTGTCAGTTCACCTTTAAAATCTCTATTTGCCTTGTAAACAATGCCTACTCAAAATATGAATTTGTAATTGATTCCTATGCAAATCAGTCACCAAGAAAACTTGCTTAATAATTTTCTTTAATTTTCATTGCGGTCGTTTTGCATGCATTTGCATATTTCTTGAACTATTTTGTCGTGTTATTTGTAGGCCGGACAGTGGTCAACTGCATTCGGATTGCAATTAAATGAAACAGATTCTGCAACAATTAGGAACCTGCTGTCAAAGAAGCTGTATGGTCAGACGTTAAGAGTTGTTACCAAATTAGTAAGTTAACTACATTATTTGTTTGCTTTTTGCATGCAATAATAAATACTTGATTACAATCTATTGTTGCAAGGCTGAGCCATACTGTTCTGAAAGACTTCCAAAGGGAGCTTACCATGGCAACGAGAGATTTGAAGGATTTGTTATCGATTTGATTCAGAAAATTGCTGAGAAACAAAAGTTCAATTACACCCTTCATATTGTGAGTGATGGAAAACATGGAAATCTGGTAGATGGAAAGTGGAATGGTTTGATCAAGGAGCTCATTGAACAGGTAATTCAGTGCATTTTACAGCAGTTTGGCTGAAAAAGTAAGTGTACAATAAGGCTGTTCTTGTTTTTCATATGATGCGCAGCAAGCTGATGTCGCAATCGGTGATCTGACCATCAATTCAGAAAGGGAAAGTGTTGTTGATTTCACCATGCCCTTTATGAATTTGGGAATAAGCATTCTGATGCGACAGAAAGTAGTTGATCCAGACATTTATTCTTTCCACCATCCTATGGAATTCGACGTGTGGTTGTATATGTTGACCGGCTACCTCGGTGTAAGTCTGGTGCTCTTCATACTTGCAAGGTAAGATTAGTTTTTATACTATGAACTAATATACTATAATATATAATTACAGGTCTTTAGATTTCATTTATTGATAATCTACAAATTACATTACTATTAGGTACTTAAAGGTGAACTGGCAAGGTTTTGCAACATACCATGAAAAAGCTAGCATTTGATTGCCACTAATTTAGGAACATTGTCTGAAAATTTGAGGCCATTTGAAGCAATATTGCCATAGATATTAATTATTTAGTTTCATATCTGTGGAGTGTACGGAATAGTATATTGTGAGATACGTATACTGGAGCGCCATTGATAAGCTCTGTCATTGGCTAAAACTGAAAAGGCGTTTGTCCTCATTGGCTGAAAATTCAAATTTTGACAAAACAGGACACTGTGACACCAGCGCGGTGACACCACCATCTTTAACTGCTCGTAATTTTTTTTAACAATTTGTAAAAAAGTTTTGTTTGCACCAATCATTTTATTGGCATCAATTCTATAGAATTTCACACTTTCCATGGTATGTTACAAAATCTTGTCAGTTCACCTTTAATTTTCATGTTTGATTATAAATTATTTTAGGCAATGACTTTCATTGGATTCTTCATTTCCCTTACAGTGCCTACAATTCATGTTCGTTTCTTGTTAGAATGTGTAGAAATACAGGGTGATTCTACAGTCTATATGCATGTAGTGATATGGTGATCACTTACCTATATTTGTATGGGATAAACTTGAGAAATGTTTCTGTGTACCATGGGTTTTTTAGTCAACTCCTGGTTTGCTATTCTGGTTGACTGTAATGATTTTATTCCAGGAAATAAATGACTGGCCGCAATGGTCATGACCATAACAAATGTATAGTGACTTTATAATCACCCTATATAGATGTTTGACGAATAGAGTGGCATATCTTAGTCCCAGATAACACAGTAAGTTTAATTGTTGGTCATTTGTCAATATGGCTTTGGTTAAGATTTTTATATTTGATCAAATCCAACGTTTATCAATATCAATATAAAATCAAAACCGACTATGACTTTTCTGAGTGGAGTGGTCATCTGATGACGTCACACCCACAAAACTATTTTATATTTCAGACCATTTATTATGGTACAACATGAAAGGTCTGGTGGTTTAATGGAAGGCACGATTTCAAATTAAGAAACCGGGACATTACTCAACGTCAATCCAATTGATCCCTGTTGTGTGCATGAACAGAGTGACCCATATATACACTGTATATTACTGCGGTATGTCATCCATACAGAATCCTGATGGAACGGCAATCTTATAGAGGTGCCAATAGCCTATATTAAATATGTCCTTCCAGCACCTTTAAGTGTTTTCCAAGACTGGAAAATATCTTTAAAATGGTAAATGATAGCTTTGTACAGTTTTCACTGCAGCACACATCATACATCATTTCAAAAATGTATCAACACAGTTTACTAATGTACCAAACTTTCTGAAATTAATTTTCATTAACTAAATCGGTTGTGCTCTTCAAGTGCCTAATTCGAAATTGTGCCCCATCTTCAGCGGTTGAAAAGTTAGAATATGGATGACCTTGAAGATGACGTCATAGGTCACGTGCGATATGATTTTCGTATTCCCCCATTTGACTTCCTATTCAATTGTGAAAATGCGCAAAGCTATCATTTACCATTTTAAAGATATTTGAAGAATGACCAGACTTTTGCCGCACCCTGTAAGTACATGTATAGGTTTATTAAAATGGAATTTAAAGGCTGACGTCACACTAGAATTGTGTTTGCAATATAGATTATGGATCACTGTTTCATAGCAGATTATTGTAATATTCCAATAAGGTGTTATCTGGGGCTGCCGGTGGCTCTGGACAACAGTGCGCAACGGCTCGTAACGTGTTTTGCATAAATTAGAGTTACTGTATAACTATGAGCATTTACGAATTTCATTATGAAGTTGATTTTAGAGTTTGCAGAGATTCAGTTCTGGTAATCCATAACTAGGTTAACCCCGGCAGAGTGGAGCAGTGAGCACCCCTGCGAGACCGAACCCGACGAATTAGAAAATCAATTCTCATTTTCGAACTGCATGTGGTTTACCATCGGATCACTGATGCAGCAGGGTTGCGATTTTCTTCCAAAGTAAGCTGACAGTTTTAGGTTAAGAAGGGGCAACTCGGCATCTTCCTCTTCTATCGATTGAAAATGTGGCATCACCAAGAACCGCGTTAACCCGTTGTTGTGTGTGTGTCTCTCTCGCTCATTCTCCATCCACATTTATCCATATAGATAATTCTAATCGCCTCTGCCCCAACGTATTTTTAATGGTGTTACAGGTTCAGTCCCTATGACTGGGAAAATCCCCACCCCTGTGACCCTGATCCTGATGAGCTTGAGAACAAATTCAATCTTTTGAACAGTATGTGGTTCACCATCGGTTCATTGATGCAGCAAGGTTCAGACCTCGCCCCGAAGTAAGAATGTTTACATATTTGTCTAAGGGTGGGATTATTTCAGCTGCAAATGTTGTCCTGAGCATGTGCTTGAAAGTGGTGTCTGCCATTTTGCTCTACGACAAACCATTCTCGTGCTTTGCCCCAGATAGCAAAAAAGTATGATAAACGTTGATTTTTTGTCTCTAAATAATGTGTTGTGTAACCTGTTCAGCTACAGTTAGCATTAAAAGATGCTCCCTGCTATTAATCAGGGCAGTTCAACACAGTCAGTCTGACTAAACACATCTCTAGATCACGGATGATCGACGATCTGACAGCGAATATTGGCTGTTTAAAAATAATTAATCATTATGTGTGTAGTAATTGCTGTCTTAAAACAGCGGCCATTCCCATCATACTTTGGGAGAAAAATCATGAAAATTTGATAGCTATAGTATTTTCACACCAAACCTTGCACCGCGGCTCTACCCTCCACCATCCCCCTCTGCCATAGAGGCCGAGTTTGTGATTGGACAATGTTTACTGCCACGCCCTCCTCGAGGGGAATGGCAGTGGGTGGTGGCAAACATTGTCCAATCACAAACTCGGCCTCTAAGACGGGGATGGCGGAGGGTGGAGCCGCGGTGCAAAGTTTGGCGGGAAAATACTATAGCTCGAGAATGGATTATCGTAGAAGAGTGCGGTTAACGTTGCTGCACTAATAGTTTTTTGAGTGCAAAGTTGATGTTGGTTTGTGTTAAGTTACAAACTAATTAGTGTTATTTGGACACCTTTTGGTACTTTTTACGTGGAGCGAGCGTTATGGTTTTTGGTACTTTGCGGAATTGGGAATTTGATGCAGATTGTTATGCATGTTTCACGAAAGTTAAAATGCAAGCAAGCTACAGTTCTTCTGTTTCAGATGGATTAATTGAGCAATATTGTGCTATGATTTTTGAAAAGTAGAAACAGAATTGAAACTGGAGAAAATTTGAGCTGCGAATTTTAGTAGGGAAGAAATGAAGTAATTTGTTGTGTTTGTGAAGACTGTAGTTTCATCAGCTGTTATGGTTGTGTGCAGTATTTTGAATTAAATTATACCCACCTTTTCATGAATCATCTTTTAATCCACTATAGGTATCACCACGAGAGTTGAGACTTGGCATGCTGCGTTTATGACGTACTAGGTACTACTCTCTAAACAAGGGTGCCACCTGTACAATTGCTGCACTTGGTCAGGCAGGTGGTACCCTGTTTAGAGAGTAGCATGCGTCATAATCGCAACATGCCAAGGCTCATCTCTCGTGGTGGCTACTATAGCTGCATTAATTGTTCTACTTTTGTTAAATTTTCTGATAAAAAGGCATTTCCACTCTTTGCCATGAAAGCTTGAAAAATACTGAATTTGCAGTGTCTTTTACAAATGCTTCAAATTAATTATTGAATAATTCCTAAAAGATCACCAAATTGCCTGTATAATTTAAATTGCTTATTCTAGTCACAGTATTTTATATTATAAAATAGTTTTTTTGGAGTTTTGGAGTGTGGTTTTTGTTTTTATACTTTTCCTTACTTAGATCCAAAATTGGTTTATCCCCGTTTGCTGCGTTTTTCCAGCATAAAGTATGTGGTTTGTGAATTTTGCATGAAGTTGAAATTGGCAAACATTTGCTGTCATAAATCACAAATGAAATTAGAAAATGCCATCAGAAGGCGTGATCAGCTTTTCGCTGGGAACAAATCAAGTACATACTATATTTGATTTAAAATTTGCTACACGATCGATGGTGAGCCAAAATGATCATATATTTCCCAATTATGAATAAATATCTGCCTTTGTTTTTTCCTCATTTCTCCATATACCGAAGCTTGCATAACAAAACTGACACTTTCCACATTACTTTCCACTATCAATAATGATGAAAGTACATTGTATGTGTTATTTATTATCTCAAATATGTCGATTCCGTGTATTTATTAATTCTTCATCGGAAATGAGAATTCTGCTACATGCTTGAAGTTTGCACAATATTGCAGTTGATTATAATATATGCTTTACATTATACACATTGATGTATACAGTAAAGTATTTTCAATTTTGTTTGCAATGTGTGCATAACAAAATGAAGCACTTGGCAAAGAATACTGATATATTAATGGTTTTTGTTTTTTTATAAACTGTGCATGTCAAAAGTACATTCCAAAATTTCCTTTAGTAATTAAATTTAGTATGGGAAAAGTTCTGCAGGCATTTCCTATGTACGTTGTTCAAAGTTTAATAACAATGTAAATTTATGCAATGCATGTATGTTGATAGAGTATAATAATGCATTCCAAAGAATAATATTGAATAAATGCAAATTTGTATTAGTCTATTCTGTTAATACCTCTCAAATATTTGATATGCTAATTAATAGTTAAAAGTGAGCTTACACACTTGTAAGATACCCTGAAACTAAAATTGGTAAAGAAAAATTACTAACTCGCAAAGATTAGACATTTTGGTGTTTATGGTGTCAAACAGTCCAAAGTTTTACTTTGTGCAAACAGATAAGTTTGAAGCTACTATAGCAGTGGGCACGAGAGTTGACACTCCATGCGTTCAGATTATGACGTATGCTACTCTCTAAACAGGGTGTTATCTGTGTGATCCGTGTACTGGGCTTTGACTGGGCCGACCAAATGTCACCCTGTTTAGAGAGTAGCATACGTCATAATCTGAACGCATCAAGTGTCAACTCTCATGCCCATTGCTATAGAACATTTCTGCGTCCAAAAAGCATAGGTATAGGTATATTAAAGTTCATACTACTAGTTTAAGTATGAATTTTTAAAAGTGCAGTTGATGTATCTGGTTTTCTTTGATATACTGTATGTATTTTTGACATGCACAAAACAAAGGAAGTGTGGTGTGTTTGAATGAGAAGCAGGTACTGTGTTCGAGATACATTGATAGTTTGTGCTGGTGTGCAGGGCAGTTTCGACCCGATTGGTGGCTGGCATTTGGTGGTTCTTCACTCTCATTATGATTTCATCTTACACGGCCAACCTGGCAGCTTTCCTCACTCTTGACCGAATACCTTCTTCGATCGCGAACATCGAAGACCTTGCGCGACAGACCAAAATCAAGTATGGCTGCATGAGAGGTGGAACCACGGCCAAGTTTTTCAATGTACTCCACGAACACATTTGCAGTGCACAATAATATTCATGCTACAAGCATTTTTATCTGCCCAGTTGATATTCTGTGCAGGAATCGAAGATCGACACGCTCAAAGGCATCGCGCTCACTATGGAGAACAACCCTTCTGTTTATGTCACCTCTAACGATGAAGGAGTGGACAGGGTCCTTAGAGATGATTATGCGTACTTCATCGAATCATCTGCCAACGAGTATTACAGAAACAAAAATTGCAACCTAATGTCGGTTGGACCGCTTTTGGACTCGAAGAGTTATGGAATCGCTACACCGGAAGGTGTGTCGTATTGTGAATCCTACGTTTTGAACATTACTGTGTGCAAAGCTCCTTTTTGAGTCGAGATTGGTAACATTCCCATCAATCATCACATTTTTAAGTCCAACATATCCTTATCCAATATTACATTTTTCCTACAATTATCCACTTATTGACACAATGGGCACCATTGTCATTTGCAATGGGAACAACATACGAATAGTTTTTGTTTCAGGTAACGGTGAGGTAATGACACTAGATAGCTGCAACAGAGTCTAGGTGCACAGTGTCACAACATCTTTAAAGGGGAGGGTTGAAAATTATGGATGAAAAACGAATTGGTCACCTGAGAGCGCAGCAAACACGTAAAATCAATGCAGAAGCTTCGATTTTAAATCATTAGTTCTCAAGGCAATGTTATTTGCAGTTGACTGCCACTTTGAACAACAGTGTATGTTTAGGTGCTACACAACTTCAAAATTACATTAGACATTTTCTGCATAGTGATATGATCCTATCTAGTACGACTCAATATGAAGCTTTCCTGCGCAATATGGCCCATCCAAGTTAAATGCAGTACCTTATGAAACAAGATGAAATCATCTATTTACTCAGTTTAAATATTAATCATTTAGAGTACATTCTACTTCACAAGTTGCTGTAAAACATCACTCGAATAGATATGGAAAAACCGACCGAACTGGGAATCGAACCTTTTTGGTCTCGTACCCTAGTGGTTGGACAGTGTTTAAAAATTGCACCTGAGAGATGTGGGACGGTGGCCAATGGGCCTGACTTGCAGAGTATTGCGCATAAAGTATGCCAACCACCCGGGATTCGATTCCCAGGTCGGTCCGCTTATCCATATCTCTTCGGGTTACGTTTTCAGTGTACTATTTGCCCCTTAAACCACTGGATTGCTGTGACAACAATGGCTTGATCAGAGATGAATAGTTGTCTATTTACAGTTTTTTACGGTTGAACACATGAAAAATGTTATAGATGGCAACTATTCAACTCTAATGGAGACATCATAACCGCAGTGATCCTGTGGTTTAAGGAGCAACCAGTCCTATTGTTTGGACGGAACCTTCCATCTCCTCAAGAAGTATGGTCAATTCCTGAATGAAACGGTGAATTTTTCTAACGAACCCTTGTACATGGAACTTCCTTATTATACAGGATGTAACAGCGACCATGTTACACACTTTAAAGGTGTATAGGGTGGGTACATTTGACCGCATTTCACCAATTAACGTATACCTGGAAATGCATGGTTGTTAAGGTATGACCGTAAAACCTGTTGTGGGCATTATGTTAATAAATTACACTAACGAATAAACACTGAATATTGATTTATTCATTAAATGGGAATGTTTAAACAGTACAGTGTGTGTGCTACAAAAGCTGTTCGAAATGACGGCCCTGAACTTAGATACAAGCGGTGCACCTACGGTGCATGCTTCCATAGACCCTCGCCATCACGTCTGGCATGTTTTCAATGTGGCGTGCTGCAGCCAGAATACGTGCAACCAGTTCCTCCTCTGAGTCAATGGAGGTATCATACAGTTCTTTACATCAGTGATACTACATTTCGTATTGTTAGGCAAGAGTATAAATGCAATGCCTACGTGGGGGGTTTCAGGGCCATATCTTAAAAATCATGCATTTCCGGGTATACTTTAATTGGTGAAATGAGGTCCAAGGTACCCACCCTATACACCTTTAAAGTTTGTAACATGGTCGCTGTTACACCCTGTATATGTCACCGTCCTAACTGAAGCGGACACCATGTCGATGCGGATCGTTTTTAACTACCGATTTCAACCGCTTATGTGAATGAAATCAAGGTATTAATATAGTTAAGTTAGTTTTGGTTAGTTTAGGTTAGGTTAGGTTAGTTTAGGTTAAATAACGTTTCAAAACCAATCCGCATCGACACGGCGTCCGCTTCGGTTCAGACGGTAACATATATATTGCTTTAATTAACTAGCCCAAACATACTTATGTATTGTCATTCATTGCAGATACATATGTGTGTAGTTCAGTTGTTATCAATCCTTATTGCTTTTCATGTTCACCAGGGTCACCTTACGTATTTGGCCTTTCGGAAGCCATCCTAATACTTCAGGAACAGGGTGACCTGTTGAAGTTGAAGAACCTTTGGTTTAAGGAGAAGCTTAACATAACTTGCGACAGTGCTGTTCAGAAAGGCAGTGCTGGGGCCAGTGAGTTAGACCTGGAGAATGTTGGTGGTGTGTTCGTAGTTTTGCTCGGAGGATTGGGATTATCTTGCGTCGTTGGAGCTGTGGAGTTTGTGTGGACAGCCAGGAAAATGGCCAAGGAAGAGAGGGTCAGTAGAAAGTGCTCCCAAAGGACTACTACTATTAACCACAAGCAAAGACACTAACTCAACTAACTCGCAACACTAACAAATTAACTGAATAACTTTACTGCTTTTACAAAGCAATTTTTGGTGGCTGCTGACTAACTACCTACCCTGGAATAACGTGTGTATGTGCGTGGCTGTGAGTGTATGTGTACAAACTTTCTTAAAAGACGAGCTTTTCCACAAGATTGTTTTCACTTTTTCCAAGGAATGTTTTTCCCTTCAAGCCAGGAAAAAGAAAGAAAACAAAACTTTTCCTCTGTGTTTCCTTAAAAAATAGACATTCGTTCTAAAATAGAAGGAAGGAAGGGAAACAAAATCAACCCAAAGAAGAGTGCCGGAACATGCCTTCATTTTTAACATATATAATTAATTATTCTAACATGTGAATGCTCATAATAATATTTAGATTATTATGCTTGATTTCAGCATTTTGTAAAATTGATTTTTAAAAGCATGATTTCTATTTTGGAATCCGCATAATACGGTCTAACATCTACTATTTCCTCATTTTTCTGAAGAATGGCAGAAAATTAAACAGGGGATTAATTTTTTTCTTCTGTGTTTTTTGTGCTATTTCTCTTCTTTTCCCAGGTTTCATTTTCACAGCTTCTCAACAAAGAGTTAAGGTTTGCCCTAAAATTCAAGGAATCTAAGAAGCCTGTCAAGAAGAAGCAGGAAGAATCTGAAATCGACTTGAGTATGGGCTCCTTGAGTGGTTTCTGAATTTTATTTCATTTCAATATTCATGCATATCCGGTTTGAATACAACCAATATTGAATTAATCTTGAAATTCTTCTTTCAGGAAACGTTCAGTAAGAATTTGTCATATTGAGATTTTTAATAATGTATAGGTTAAGTATTTGAAATAATAGTTTCTTATATGGAAAAGAGTTAATGCAATGGGAATTAAAAAGTCATGTGATTTTGCTCTCCCATTTTTACTAAATTTCACTTTCATCTCATTATTACAACCTTGTTCAATTGGAAACATAACACCATATTTGATGCATGTTCTTTTTTTAAGATAATAATATTAATTATGCCGATTTGTTTGTTGGGCTTGCAGCTTCTAAATTGAAAAGTATAGGTACATTGTCTTGGATTTCGTGTTCAGTTCAATGAATGTTTCTCCAAGCGTTATTTTAACATTTATTTGAATTATACTTATATTATTGACAAGGAAAAAGAGTATTATAGTATTACATGTTTGCATTATATTGATTTTCCTGCCCTGGAGGGCTTCCTTACATTAGTCCCATAAAAAGGAATAATGCTACACTGAAATATGATTTGGAGTTCAGGATTCTGTTTTTCCCCGAATTCAGTGTGCATATTTCTGTGAATACATTATATTTATATACATATGTATTTTATTTTATTTAGTTCCAAATATATAAAATGATTATCTACTGTTTTAAATTAGGAAATTACTTTTAAATCTTCTATGCAGACATAACTGATGACAGAATATAATAATCTGCAGCTGCTATTCTTCATTTTCATGCATTTATTCAAACTTTTGCATAACATCATAATGTAATAAGAAATAAAAGAAAGATGACATGATGCACTATTCTGTTAATAAATAAAGTTCTCTTCTCCGGAGCTCAGTCCTGTTGTAATTAAATGCCACACAAGGAGTACTCCTACACCATTACACCTGCAGAGAACACCTGCATACAAACGTTTGTGATATAGCCTATTGCATTTCTGCCAGTATGCGTCAAGGTATATGTGTGCATTTATTAGGAACAAAACGCCTAATAAACAATGAATCGTTGTAGATATTGATAAAGGAACTATCCTGCAATGTAGTGAACAAAACATAAATGACATTGTAATAAGTATGCGAGCGATATTGCAAGACCGTAATGCTCAAAAAGGTTTGTGGTCACATGTGAAAATATCCCTTACGGAAAAGCTTCTCCTGTGCAGATCTGAATTGTAAAGTCATATCTGGCCTCAGATCTAATATCTGTAGATCTAACATCAGGTCATATCACAAGTTGCAGATCTGGTGCAGATCCATTTAGATACACAGCTGGCAATTGGATTTGTTTAACATGTAATTTCAACAGATCTGATTCATGTCACCCTATTATTGATATGCACGAATTGAGTGCAATTGGATCTGGGGGTCCAGATCGAGTTTGATATGAATTTGATACGTTCCGTAAGGGATTGTATACAAGCATCAAATTTTGTGAAAATAAGGAAAAATTCCAATTTTAAATAATTTGAAAGTATACGAGGGCTGTCCAAAAAGTATCCGACTTTATTTTTATTCTCAGTTCGCAATTACAATTTAATCATGAAAC
>JAQFZQ010002726.1:0-12866 GCA_034696005.1 Glomeris marginata | reverse complement strand
TCCCATGGGATGGACCCGGTCGAGTTTAGCAGGAGGTGGGTTAATTTGATGGTCAACTCTAGTTGCGACCTCTGTAGGTCTATATATAAGAACTGTACGAACAAAGACCAAGCCCAAAATGTAGAGTTGAGGAGGAGTTGTTCCTTCCAGTCTAGATTGGTCTAGAGTGCAACTATGACATAACACAGGTGGTAGTTTACCAGGTACGATACGATACACGATTGATACGTATCGAACAGAGACATGACTGTATACAGGTATACAGCATAACCAGTAACAAAAGAAAATGTACAAAATAGGACTAATATGGCGTTCGCATACAATAGTGAAATACTGTTCCTATATTATTGTAAAAATATCTCACAAGAATATATACTGTGGTTGCATGTTTCTTTTGATTGCATGTGTTCATTGCAAAGTTTCACGTAAACATTTCCCTGTCGGTGTATTCATAACTGGACAAAGGAGTCGCAACTCCATTTTCACCCTCAGATCTTGTTTTCTTGCGCACAGTCTTTGTGTTCTTGCATTTAAGAGTGAATGCCAGTTCTTTTAATATTTCATGTCCAAGTGATCCCTGAATTTCAACATTATTCAATATATTTAAAATAAAATTAAATATTGGTTCCACACATTTCAGACTCAATTAGGCCTATGTGATCCGTACCCTTTCCTGCCTCGAAATGCTCCGTAACTTCCAAATGAACTCGAAGATGGCAACGATGCAAGCCAGAATCATCCCAGCAACTAACACCACGAATATGCCACCAACATGTTGAAGATTCAAAGCGTTTTTCGAAGGATCCTCTTGCGCGCGACATAAACCACCTCCAATGCGCTGCCACCATTTCTTCTTCAGGTTTTCAATCACTTCAGTTTCATGCAATTTTATAATAGATGTGGACAGCTCTGTTCTGTATTTAGCTCCTTATTTCAAGAACAATTACTATACATTTAAAAATGAAATCCATATACCATCCCTACCGGAAATGGTGTGGTTCCCACCAACCATAACACTACACGTGTGGTGGAAATTCCAATAGGGCTCCAATAGTCATGATACGTCAATGGCTATTGGAACCCTATAGGCACTTCCACCACACGTGTGATGTTATGGTTGGTGGTCCATGGTGGAATTTCCAATAGGGATGTATACGAGAAGTTGATATTATACCTTGTTTTAGGGCAATTCCATAACCTTTGTTATCAATAAGATCACCAACTTCAACAACATCACAATTACGTTCCGTGTAATAGTCGATTGTAGTTTTCTCCAGTAAAAATGCATAATCTTCCCTTTCCTTGACTAGATTTACTCCATCCTGATTGCTTTTAACGTTCAACATCTTACCGTACATTTGTTTGTAGATATCAACATTAGAATTCTGCAATAGTAAAGATAAATTAATGTAAATTTCGTATTAAGGAAACATGAGCTATATAGTTCTCACCTTAAAGAATGCCAAAGTTGAACCGGTTATCACACACCCGTATTTAATTTGGTTTTGTTTTGCCAGTTCCTCCACATTATTAAATGGCGTTTCGGTTTTCTCAAATGCGAGAAAAGCTGCAAGGTTAGCAGTGTAGGAAGATATCATGATCAGGGTGAAAAACCACCAAATACCAGCAACCATTCTTGTCGATGCAGCTCTGAATGAGGGTTACATCGGTATAAAATCCCATTTCAGATCGCAATATAGATAGAAATAGATGTAGAATGTATACTTTGGTGCAATGTCTGATCCTTGCTGCATTAGGGATCCAATTGTGAACCACATAGCGTTCAATACGCTGAATGAATTATGCAAGTTTTCAGGTTCTTGTACGCATGGGAATGGATTGTCCCATTCGGTTGGACTCAGCCTAATTATAAAATATAACAGGGGTTTTCACCTTTATATTCGTTGCAGTTATATCTTTCAACACCTTGTGATTAATGACAGAAAAAATACTGAGTCAAATTAATGCACTGAATTAAATAATATTTTAAATGTAAATTCTGGAAAGTATTATCACAGTAATTTAAATGATGTTAGTCTGGGCTCATTTACGCTGCCACTAAGCATTAAAGGTGAACTGACAAGGTTTAACAACATACCCTGAAAAAACTAGCATTTGATTGCCACTAATTTAGGAACATTGTCTGAAAATTTGAGGACATTTGAAGCATTATTGTCATAGATATGAATTATTTAGTTTCATGTATGTGGAGTGTACGGAGTAGTATATTGTGAGATATGTACACTGGAGCGCCATTGATAAGCTCTGCCATTGGCTAAAACTACAGAGGCACTTGTCCTCATGGGCTGAAAATTCAAATTTTGCCAAAATAGGACTCTGTGACACCAGCGCGGTGACACCGCCCTTCCATGACGCCCTCTTTAACTACTTGTAACTTTTTGTAACAATTTTTTAAAAAAATTATGTTTGTGCCAATCGTTTTATTGGCATCAAGTCTATAAAATTGCACACTTTCCAGGGTATGTTACAAAACCTTATCAGTTCACCTTTAATTAGTGCTGTTTACTATTATCCTTACCTGGCAAGTACAAATAGCACAGTACTAACTCCCATGTAGGCTCCAGCCATGCAAAGCCATACACTCAATGAAAATGGTGAAAGAAATGAAAGAAGATTTGGTGGTTGTGGTTTTGGTTTCTTGTACAGAATACTGATTCCAAGATTCATGAAAGGCATTGTAAAATCAACTGCTGTTTCTCGCTCAGAATTGATTGTTATATCACCAATGGCCATATCAGCTACCTATATAGATATACAAAACAAATAAATCCAATTAATTTCAAAGGACCTCCACACATTTCTGCTGCATATGGTTTTGGGGTACGTTTTTGTGTTGGAAGGGTTAATGTCTTTGGTTTAGATTACAATTAACAGTTTTAAAACTGTAATCACTTACTCCTTCCATAACTTCTCCTATCAAACCTGACCACTTGCTAATGTTTTTGTCATCTGGTTTACCGTAAGATTCGTCTTTAACAAGATGGATTGAATAACTGAAATTCAAGTCATTTGCAATTTCGTTCAGTAGATCTATACAGAAGCCTTCAAAACGGTTATTTCCTTGCAGGGGTACTGTGGAATTCTTCAGCATTGTGTATGGTGGTGTCTGAAAAATGCTGAAATTTGCAGATACAATTTCCTAATAAATATTACTCAAAAAATGAGAAACACTAACCACTATGACAGTGACATTGACATGTCTATTACGGATTGTGGAATCATCCATTGCAATTTTCTTAACAGGTTTAACGATTGGAAACATAGTCAATTTGCAATATTCTGTCCAATTTCCAACCTATAAATATTCAAGCCGAATAAATTTTACTTCAGATCATGAATAATCGTTTCTGAAGAGATGACAACCTTCATCAAACCATATGGTGTTGCTTGAACAACATCTAATTGAAATGAGGCTGTAAGTCTGGGACCAGACATAACACATTTGCTTGTATCCTTCATTCGTGCCTATCAAACAACAAACAAACATTAAAACTATAGCAATCGGCACGAGAGTTGACACTCCATGCGTTCAGATTATGACGCATGCTACTCTCTAAACAGGGTGCCATCTGGTTGGCCCAGTCAAAGCAAGGAGACAAAGACCAGTCCACAAATCGTACAGGTGGCACCCTGTTTAGAGAGTAGCATACATCATAATCTGAGCGCATCGAGTGTCAACTCTTGTGCCAATTGCTATAGGTAAAAAAGAAGCGATAAATTTATATATTGATTTACCGTTTCCAAGTAATTTATAAGTGTAGGTCCATCACGGACATTATTTTGGTCTTCACATGAAGGTCGTTTGCTAATGTGCATTATTTCTGTTGCGTTCATCTCATGGAGAACATTGGCTATCATGTTCACAGCTTCAGATATTAATGCAGCATCTGTCTATTGTGCATAAAAATATTGAAATTTTATAGTACTGTATAGTATTTCTTAATTGATTACACATTTTGTTGAAATTACACCAAAACATCAATAATTGTTATACTTGTTAGACATTAAAGGACAACTGACAGGGTTTTGTAAGGTCCCATGCCATTAAAACTGTTGATAGGGAACAGTAAATTAAAACTATGAGTTCCCTTAAAATATTTTTAAACAAATTATTGAAGGAGTTATTGAGGAGAACATCAGCCAGAACGCCATTGGCTAAACGGCGACTGTGGGTTGATCTAGGTCGCTCAAGCCAATGAGGTAAAAGTCGGAGTGACGTCATAGCAGCTTCAGCCAATGGCAGTGTTTCAGTTAGTGCATTTTGATGTGGCGACGACTTTTGACGACCGAAATACGGTAAATTCGCATATTTTTAATTTAAAAACGAAGCGACGAAAAATTTTCAAAAAAATCAGGAAAATCGCCATTATGGTGCAGTAATCCATGGAAAAATTGGCAACCGATTTGGTGAGGTAAATTTTACCCTGTCAGTTGTCCTTTAAGCTTTAATATAATTGATAATTGACTACAAAATGTACATACTCTGAAAGGTGTATTGGGAGTGTCTTCCGACCATTGTGATAACAAGTTCTGCATTTCAGGACTGGAAGAATTGAACAATTGAAATGCTGTAATGCCTGCTCCTACATATTGGAAATCTTCCAGATCCACAGTCCCTAAATCCTATGGAATATATTATTGACACCGTAAGGATTATATTTATGCAGGGTGTAACAAAAGTCATCCTGAATTATATCAAACCAGTGTTGTCAGCAGGTAACTGTGCTCAGCTGTCATCATTCCGATTTGCTGTGCCTGTTTCAAAAATTTCAGCACATTGTCCGTGTCGCAATCGACAACAATCTTCACGAAGCCCATGTCCTTGATGTCATGCAAGAAGTCATGATAAGAGCCTGCAGAAGGCATTTGACGGGCAGTGACGTCATACTTGGCTGTTTTTATTTCATTTTCGAAAAGTCCTTTGAGTCGAATCAGCCCTTCACTGTGTTCATATAAAATGGCGAATTTCTTCCAATTAAAGTGAGACACAATGGCCTTGTATGCTAAGCTAATTGTTGGCAAGTGGGGGTACAGATTGATGGATTTGCCCTTCTTAGGCAAATTGAATTCCCAGTGAGTGCTAAAATGTGGGATGTTCATGTAATCGCACAGTGATTGCACGTGGGCCGAAGTGTCTGGTGATTCGGGACCAAAGATGGCCACCATTCCATATTGTTCCACCATTTCACATACTGCAAAGAAGTGAATCAGTTCATTATTGTTTTTTCCATTGAGCAGGCAGGGTTACAAAATCTGTCACACATGTAATGTTATTTTAAACAGAGCTGCATATGTAGGCCTATATTGCTCCTATACATTCATGATGCTGCCCTGCATCATTCCAAATAACTTTTTTAAAATTGTTTATTGAGTGCTATTTATTCCAAGGAATAAAGAAAGGAAGTGCCTTTGATCCCGGTCACCTTGTTGTATCCAACAGATTGCTCTCATTGGTTGATTCAATGCACAAACATCATTTCAATTATATTAATTTATTCCATTTAATCCATATCTCAAGAGTTATGGGCATAAACGTAAACATTGCAGAAACATTATTGCATTTAAAGGTGAACTGACATGGTTTTGTAACATACCCTGGAAAGTGTGTAATTCTATTGAATTGATGCCAATAAAACGATTGGCGAAATCAAAACTTTTTAAAAAAATTGTTACAAAAAGTTACGATTAGTTAAAGAGGGCGTCATGGAAGACCGGTGTCACCGAGCTGGTGTCACAGTGTCCTGTTTTGGCAAAATTTGAATTTTCAGCCAATGAGGACAAGTGCTTCTGCTGGTTCAGCTAATGGCAGAGCTTATGGCGCTCCAGTGTACGTATCTCACAATATACTACTCAATATACTCCACAGATATGAAACTAAATAATTCATATCTGTGGCAATAATGCTTCAAATGGCCTCAAATTTTCGGACAATGTTCCTAAATTTGCGGCAATCAAATCCTAGTTTTTTCAGGGTATGTTGCAAAACCTTGTCAGTTCACCTTTAAACAAAATGCAGCAGTCAATCCATAGGTTTGCAGAGCAGCTTCGTGAAGGGTGGAGGCATTTTATGCATTTGTTATTGTTACACTATATGACTATGTGTACAACAGCTTCAAATGCTTATTCGCAAATATAGGCAAATTTTGACCAAGCAAACTGGGCTCTTATACAAGAGGTTCACTGTAATGTGTATATTTAAATCAGATGAACTAGACCGCTGTTTACAGTCTATGCACAACAAGTTTTGTAACCATGTTTGGACAGCTGCACAAATTAATGTGCATAGGTACCTTTCTGTGAAGCTTCGAAACTGTTATGTTTTCTGACATGCCGAACAATGGGTAAAAAAGGCAAGTGCGGTATTATGTCCTTATTTTTTTCGTTGATTGCATTAATGGTTGCTTTGAAAGCGATTTCAAGAGTATTGTGTTCTTCACTGTCATGAAGAAATCCTGAAAAACGTACAAACCAATTTATGTAACTGTAATTTCATAATGAAAATTGTTAATTTTCACAAAAGTTTTGCTAACAGAACAATTTGTCATATATTATTCAATATCCCATTTGTTTGTGTTAAGAATTTAAAGGACAAAAAATAGTCTATGTTTAGATGGAATATAAATAGAGTTCGGAATAGCAATCCTATATACATACTTTGTGACTTTAGTTTCCATAATATGAAATAAAATCAAAGTTGGTAAATGGATATTCATACCTATTCCGACGGTTTGGGGTAAGCAGTTTGTGATGCCAAAAACTGCGCACAAAATCAATAGATGCATATCCAAAATCCACTCCCATAAATATTTCCTCATTTTCACAGTGTCATATGATTTGCAGCAAGAAAAACATTTGATGAAAATCGGTTTGATGGAAAAAGTTGAAAATTCGCTATATTGCACAATTTGCTGCTATTCTATCGCAAACATCCTGATCTTCTCAAAACAGATGATGCTGCACGTGATCGCTCCAAATATCCAGTGACTCTGCTAGCCCAGCTGCTAGGATGCTGTGGGATGCAAGAACAAATGCGCCACTGTGGCAATAACAACAACTAGAAACGCATTTTTTTTACTTCAGATTTATTTAATATTCGGACAAATATTTTAAATAATTTCCTAATCCTTTTGTAAAGTTGAGCAGTTGAAACAATTTTGTTTCTAAATTAATTCCCATAATCATGTGTATTGTATTATATTGACCAAAGTTATCTTGGCACAAAGTATAGATAATTACATAATTGCTTTTCCAGGGTAAAATTGAAACCTGATGGTTTCAGGTAAAACGTTCACTATTACATGTTTGGATGTTATTATACAGACGTTTTAAACGAGTTACATGCTATTTTAAAATGTTGTCAAACTGGCTTCCAAAACAAAAATAGCAACATGAAGAAATACATTGGTGGAATGCCAGCCATATTTAAAAAGATGGCTAAATAAAAAACAGTTTTCTAAAAACTGCTATTAAGTTACTTAATAGCCTCAAATCTTGTAAGTCTACAACAGCAGCATAGAAGACCCTACAACTATCATTTTATATATTGAGCTGTTACATGATTTATAATATACATTTAGTGAAAGTTACAATAAGGCATAATATGCCAAATGTATGTTTAATATTTAAAATAATACATACAAGGGCAAATCAGTAAGTAACGACTTTTATCATTTACATGAAAAATATGCAAACAAATATAACACAAATAATTATACAGGGTGTCACGCCAGAAGGGAGCACCTCAGATATTAAGGGAACTATGTGGAATTTGGAGAATGTGAATTGGTATTCATAAATGAACTCGAATATGATGAATCCAATGATGACATTATCATTGACCTTGAATATTTATTTCAAGGTTATTGAAATTCTAACTTTCGAACCGTTGCATTGAAGGGGTTAGTTCCAATTTGAAAGTTGTAGAGCACGATGAGATTCAGAGTTGGTAGAAGTTTCGAAGAGATTCGATGCACGTACGATTTTACTGCAAGTTTCTAGTATTGCGTATGGCACGCATCACTGCAATCGATGAAGGACTAAGCAGGGAAAGTCGCTATACTTATTGATTTGCACTCGTATGCATGTGAAGGTAATTTATTTATAGCTGCAGTTTTTCACCTCACAAATATACTTTTCTTATACACTTGCACAGTACATGTAATTTGTAAAACAATTACATATGGTGAGCACATGTTCACGCAGCGCGCTGAGCAATAAACCTTTGATTCCATATTGCTACTTTATAATTGATCTGAATCCATATGGCTACCAAAGAAATGCTGACCGAATTTGCATGCACTTTCTTAAATTCATCATATTAAGTGTGAAAGATTCACGTGAACATTTCCCTTTCGGTGTATCCGTAATTGGACAAAGGAGTTGCTACGCCATTTTCCGGCTCAGATCTTCGCTTCTTGCGCACAGACTTTGTGTTCTTGCATTGCAGAGTGAACACCAATTCTTTGAATATTTCATGTCCCAGTGAACCCTGAATATATTCAAAGAAATTAAAATTTGATGGCTTCTTGCAAGCAATGAGAAGACTGGGGATGGTTGTCCCACAATTGGGAGTTATAATTCTGCCCCTAGAGGGCGCTCAAGAATCGTGCTATTCTGCATTTTTGACAACCCTATCACCAATTTAGATTTCAAGTAGCTAATCCTTCAAGTGCAACTTTTCTTTAACAATGTAACTGAGGCTCAGCATACTATGTAACACATCTTATTTGGCCCACCCCTCTAGTCTTCAACCACTTAAAGGTGAACTGAAAAGGTTTTGTAACATACCCTGGAAAGTGTGTAATTCTATAGAATTGATGACAATAAAAAGATTAGCGCAGACAAAACATTTTTTAAAAATTGTTACAAAAAGTTACGAGTAGTTAAAGAGGGTGTCATGGAAGAGTGGTGTCACCGTGCTGGTGTCACAGTGTCCTGTTTTATCACAATTTGAATTTTCAGCCAATGAGGCTAAGTGCCTCTGCAGTTTCAGCCAATGGCAGAGCTTAACAATGGTGCTCCAGTGTACGTATCTCACAATCTACTACGCAGTACACTTCACAGAATTATGAAACTAAATAATTCATATCTGTGGCAATAATGCTTCAAATGGCCTCAAATTTTCAGACAATGTTCCTAAATTAGTGGCAATCAAATGCTAGTTTTTTCAGGGTATGTTGCAAAACCTTGTCAGTTCACCTTTAAATACTACACTTACCCTTTCCTGCCTTGAAATACTCCGTAATTTCCATATGAACTCGATGACAGCAACGATGCAAGCCAGCAGCATGCCTGCAACTAACACCACGAATATACCTCCAACATGTTGAAGATTCAAAGCATTTCGAGGTGGGTCATCCTGAGCACGACATAAACCACCTCCCATTCGCTGCCACCATTTCTTCTTCAGGTTCTCAATCACTTCAGTTTCGTGCAATTTTATAATAGATGTCGACAGCTCTGTTCTGTATTTTGCTCCTTATATTTCAAGAACAAATAAAATGCTTTTAGAAACGAAGTCTGCATCCATGCACGAGATCTAGAAGTTGATGTTACCTTGTTTTAGGGCGATTCCATAACCTTTGTTATCAATAAGATCACCAACTTCAACCACATCACAATTCCGTTCTGTGTAATAGTCTATTGTAGTTTTCTCCAGTAAAAATGCATAATCTTCCCTTTCCTTGACTCGATTTACTCCTTCTTCGTTATTCCTAACTATGACACCTCTGAACTCGTCACTCATCATCTTTTTATACATATCTTTGTAGATTTGAACATTTGAATTCTATGCAATACAAATTAAGAAAATACAATTCGTTATTATAGAAATCATTTCAGGGTTTAAATAATAAAGGAAATATGAAACAGTGGTGTTCTTACACTGAAGAATGCTCGAGTTGAACCAGTTGCAACACACCCGTATTTAATTTTCTCTTGTTTTGCCAGTTCCTCCACGTTATTAAATGGTGTTTCGATTTTCTCAAATGCTAGGAAAGCTGCTAGGTTAGCAGTGTATGAAGATATCATGATCAGGGTGAAAAACCACCAAATACCAGCAACCATTCTTGTTGATGCAGCTCTGAATGAGGGTTACATCGGTATAGAAATCCCATTTTAGATTGCAATATGCATAGTATACATACAGAAGAAATGGAAATAAATGTATACTTTGGTGCAATGTCTGATCCTTGCTGCATCAGAGATCCAATTGTGAACCACATACTGTTCAATATTCCAAAGGAATTATGCAGATTTTCAGGTTCTTGTACGCAAGGGTACGGATTGTCCCACTCTGTTGGACTCAGCCTAACAGATAAAATAACCATATTTCACCTTCATATTCGGTATATCATTTGTTTGCAGAGTTTGAAATAAAGATATACATAAGTTACTCCAGGATGAAGGGTAAAATAGTATAATATCTGGAATACATAGAATTAAAGGTGAACTGACAAGGTTTTGCATGCTACCATTTTGATATCACAATAAAATGTAGTTAATATCACTAAAGTCATTGGTGAAATCCGTTTCTCAATATATATGGTGAAAAGAAAGTTATGAGCTAAAGGAGTTTCGTTGTTTTTGAATTTCCTGAGCATGCGCAGTGAAGTGCGCACGATGTATGAGGCACCTGCTGCACCATAACTTGAGTATAAGCGAGCCGCCATGTTGTTTTCTCCACAGTAAGCACGTAATGAAGCTACTGGCAAGTTTGGCACACCATATACTATATTCGGTGCTACATTAAGGATGTAAATCCTACCGCTGGTAAAACTGTTGTATTTTTTTGTAAAATAGCTACTGCATTAAAAAATCTCACAATTTCAGCGAAATTTAAGAAAATTAGTGTGAGCTTATGATTAATTTCTGGTTGCAATTGGTGTCGACAATTTTAACCTTGTCTGTTCACCTTTAAGTTATATACTGAATAATTCTTACCTGGCTAGCACAAACAGCACAACACAAACTGCAATGTAAGCCCCAGCCATGCACAACCAAACACTAAGTGAAAATGGTGAAAGAAATGAAAGAAGGTTTGGTGGTTGTGGTTTTGGTTTCTTGTACAGAATGCTGATTCCAAGATTCATGAAAGGCATTGTGAAATCCACTACAGATTCTCGATCTGAATTGATGGTTACATCACCAATGGCCATATCAGCTTTCTATATAGACAACATAATATATTAATATTTAGAGCATTCAATATGGGATATCACAGATATCACTTACACCATCCATAATTTCTCCAATCAATCCTGACCATTTGACAGGATTGTCACTTATTTTTACGCCATAAGAAGAATCATTGACAACATGGATTGTGTAATTGAATTTCAGATCTTTCGCAATTTCGTTCAGTAGATCTATACAGAAGCCTTCAAAACGGTCATTTCCTTGCAGGGGTCTTGAAGAATTCTTCAGCATTGTATATGGTGGTGTCTAAAAATCATTTAGAATTTACATCTATGTACGACTGATATAAAAAATAGCGATATTAAAGGTGAACTGACAAGGTTTTGCATGCTACCCTTTTGATATCACAATAAACTGTAGTTAATATCACTAATGTCATTGGTGAAATCCGTTTCTAAATATATGTAGTGAAAAGAAAGTTATGAGCTAAAGAAGTTTCGTTATCTTTGAATTTTCTGAGCATGCGCAGTGAGGTGCGCACAACTTATGAGGCACCTGCTGCACCATAACTTGCGTGTAAGCGAGCCGCCATGTTGTTTGCTCCACAGCAAGCACGTAGTGATGCTACTGGCAAGTTTGGCAGACCATATTCGATGATACATTAAGGATGTAGATCCTACCGCACATCCTACCGCTGGCAAAATTGTTGTATTTTTTTCTAAAATAGCTACTGCATTAAAAAATCTAACAATTTCAGCGAAATTTAAGAAAATTAGTGTGAGCTATATGATTAAATTCTGGTTGCAATCGGTGTCGACAATTTTAACCTTGTCAGTTCACCTTTAAGCATAATAAATAACTAAGAGTTCCTACAAACCAAAATGACAGTGACATTCACATGTTTCTGTTTGATTGTGGACTCATCAGTTGGTATTTCCCTGACTGTTTTACTTATGGGAAACATTTTCAATTTACAATCTTTCGTCCAATTACCGATCTGAAAGCATTGAAGCCAAATAAATTCAAACAATGAAATTATTTAATGTTTATCATTAATTTATATGTTTGACAACCTTTATAAGACCATTGGGTGTTGCTTGAACAACATCTAATTCAAAAGTGGCTCTCAGCCTTGTATCTGAAATAATGCATGGACTTGTGTCCTTCATACGTGTCTATCAAACAAGGAACCAACCATTAACAGTATGATCCTAATGAACAGACATGTCTTGTCTATATGGAAAAATACCATTTCAATATAATTCATAAGAGTGGGTCCATGTCGCAGCTTATTTGGCAGTTGACATGAAAGTCTTTTACTGATGTCTATCGAATGTGTTGTGTCTAGTTCATGAAGTGCATTGGCTATTATGGTCACAGCATCGGAAATTAATGCAGCATCTGTCTAAATTATCATAAAACATAATGTATACTTATTGACTGCTATGCAGTTCAGCCACCATTTAGGGATTTTCTTTAGAAAGCAGCAAACATAATCAGCACAAAGCATTAGTATTAAAATATTACAATGTGGCATAACAATATAGAACTTTTTCATTATGTTGCAATGTAGGCTACTCTATTGTGGTTTCAATGAAAGATTGAGCCAGGAGGGCGAAGTCATGTCTGGGCCGACCCATTTCAAAGGGGTGCACGGTTACATGTGTGCAGGTGATGAAGACTGGTAATGTCAACCATGCACCCCTTTG
>JAQFZQ010002725.1:0-12869 GCA_034696005.1 Glomeris marginata | reverse complement strand
TTTAGCAGACGGACTAGTTTTTCAAGGTCGGAAATGTAGTTTAGCTCTCTAAATACCCCAATTTTCGGTAATTTTTAATGAAAAAGTGACGCTATAAGCGAGTTTGGTATGTCGCTATAAGCGAGGTCAAATAACACACGCCCTATGGGGAATAAAACGGGACTGGACAATAATTGACGCTATAGCCGAGTTGACGCTTTAACCGATGTCGTTATAACCGAGTTCGACTGTATATTATAGCTCATTGGGCCAAACAAGCCTGGTATGGTTTGTTTCAGTGGCGCCATCTAGCGTTTTGATATTGAACCGTAGCGTTTTACTACACGAGAATACCCGATACCGGTTGTTGCCGATACAGTGAAGCAGTACCGGTACTGTATTGAAACCAACACCAGGTCAATTTGCGGAGTTTAGAGTTTGCGTAACTTGTGTACGTAGTATACTTTTTCGCCATATTCGTCGACTTCACGCGTGTTTGTTGCGATGTCAGCTAATGAAGAATCTGAAATGAAAGGTGGACATCTTCCTGCAGGTATTGAAACCCGAAATGAAAGTGTTGAGGATGTGTACTAACAATTTCGATCGCAGTTAGATAAGACTTGTTTGTGAAGGACGTTCAGATACGCACTTAATATATAGCCTCGTGTAAAATAAGAATATTGAAATTGTTCTTGTTGATCTTTTTAAAGTGAAAGCTGGAGGAATGAGGATCACCCAACATAAACCTGCTCATGAGAAGGTGGAATCGAGTAAACCGGAAAAGGATGAGGACGAAGAACAAGTTGAAGAAGTAGTTCCGAGGTTGCACAATTCATTTCTCTCAATGTTTGTACAGATGCAGAAAATATATTTAACCCGCAATTTTCCCACATCTGACACAATACACATTATTATAGGAGGAATTACACGCACACAATGTTATATACTTTACTTATTTTATTGTCTGGGAAATACTATACACTTATGTAATATATTTATGCATTTAATTACTCTTTAAATTTCCTGCAGGAAAATTCAATTAGCGCAGCAAAATGATTGTATAGCTATTTATAGAAATGATTCAGTGAATTACCATAAATCTTTATAACAGGGTGTATGTTGCCCTTGAAAATATACTGGAATTTTGAAATGAAAGTTTAGATGACACACTGTATAATCCAATGATTTCATTATGACCAATGACAATTCACATTAATTACACTGTCAGTTTCCAGACATTGTAATTAATGCAAGTTATAGAATTGCCAGTTTTGCCTATTAGGGTTCACATATATATCTGTTCTCTTCATAAGTGGCAAACAAAATGGGATGCATTAAATGTTTTCCAGTGATAGCATATAAAGTTCAATATCGTTTGTTCACAGATTTTGGGACTTTGTATCTAATGCATACTCTGTATAAGAGTGTTATCAAGTAATGGTATAATGCAAAAAAACCATAACCACGTCACATCATTCTCCACAAACACTTTAGGAGGATGTACTCCAAAAACAGCATACTGTGTACACATTTGATTAGCAATATATATGGACAAAACCGATGTTACGTGTCAATGTCATAAAATTGTACTAGTACAACCGAAACTGAGACTTTATCTCACTATAAATATTACTGAACTAGTACTATGAACAACAGTTTGGGAAAATTGTTTGCTATAATGTAACACGCAACTAATATTCTCTGTATTTTGTTACGCAGCCCTCCGAAGCAGCAGTTGCTGATATCTGGAGCAATAGCCAGGGTTAAGTATTTAATTGGATGTGTGTAATGTAAAGTCATTATACTGAATATGTGTTTTGAATTTTGCGCAGGGAGATGCTGATTTTCCTCCGGAAGCCGTCCAAGCCGCTCACGTGAAGCCGATGCCATCCCATGACTTCAGGTCTCACGCTAGCAAGCCCAATATAATCCACCAACCAAGAAAGTAGATCCATTGAGTGTCCAACATGTTACGAGGTGAAAGAAAGATGTCGTATATTTTCATGCGGGTTGCATTTCTCGGGATTCCATATTTGCCGTTATTACTCGGATGGTGCTGAAAGGTTTGCGATACATGTTCTTATACTGAAAGCTAGCTGAAAGTGATCATTCCATGTAGTAGTACTTGGTAGATAGATGATCGGGAAATAATACCCTTTCTTAATAAAGACGTCTGGTTTGGGATCCAATGGACATTTGCCAATCTTCTTAAAAGTTTTCTCGCAGAAGTTGATCACGGAAGGAAATAGTGTGATTACAATTAAATCAAGCTGAGATACGATGACTAAAAACAAAATGAATTGTGACATTTCATAGTTTATTTTGTCTTTGGTAAGTGTGGTTTTTGTGCCACGCCCTTCATTGATTAATTGTTTCACCTTCATGAACTTTTAATGTACTTTAGCTAATATTTTATTAATTTTTCCAATAGCGTATTATTTTAATAAAATGTTTCATTGCAGTAGTTCATTGTTAATTCATGGAATGTGCCATTTGATTGTTTATCCTTGATTTAAATCAGAATTTTTTGTGAACTGCAATGGCGTTTTATGGGAATATTTTATTTAAAATTTAGTTTATTTGTTAATGCAGGATGAAAAAATGACTCATTGACAGTTGGTGGATGAATAGGAAGTGTAAAGATTGTCATTTGGTAATTTTTGATCACGAGTGTTGGAGTGTTCAAGGTGGGATGCATAGGTTCACGTCACACGGCAAAAAACATGGGAGGGGGTTGGGTTACGTGGCTCCTCCCCCCAGTTTTTCTATGTGGGTGCCGATGACGTCACCAACCCGCATCACGCTCGCTCCCTTCCGCCGCAACTTCTCCCACTGCGGCATGCTGTACTTTATTAATTCCAACGCCGCCGAGGCAACTAGGAAACAAGAAACTATTGTTCCTAGGAGCTCGTAACAATACGAAGCCAATTCCTGTCGGTTAATTTAAAAAACTGCAATCAATTTCTGCAAACGAGGCAAATGGCGGCGAAGAATTCACACGGCTTCCATGTATTTATCCATTGATTCGTCGACATTACGAATCGAAACCAACCGGAAATTCGCAAACTCAGGTACATAATACACCGATGTAAGTTTCTCAAGCTTCTATTTTAATTATTTAGGTTGTACGAGTATGAATCCGATATGTTAAGAATATCGAGTAGAAAATAGTTCGAGTTGTGAATCCGTTGTTGTGACGTCATAATCGCACGCTGACCAATCGGCTGTTCGTTTGAACCTGCCGACTAAACAGGATGTTGTTATGACGTCATAGCTACAGCCTTGCACAGCTGGCTGTTCATTATGAGGGATTACCATTCACCTGGAAGTCCTGGATAGATCAGGTATTACCAGGAATTTAATGAAAATTGTGCAATTATATTTTAAAATAAGTGGACCGTGTTTTTGCGGGATATATGATAAATTATATAAAATCAAGCTGAATATATCTAAACACTAACAAATATTTATTGTCATATTTAATAGCTGAATCTTGGGCTGAATATATACAAAAATTGTGTTATGTATAATAATTTTTGTATAATATATGTGAGAATATCATGTGATTATATTAACAAACTGACTTTTAATTGCTTAACTAAATTATAAAGGTTAGGCAACTGGTGACAAAAATGTGTGAAATTGGAACAACGTTTTATATTCAGGTGTTGACCATGCACTTAAATTAATTTGGCCATGATCATTGTTGCATTTCGGTTCCGCATCAAAAATCGCAATTAAATATACTGAAATTAATATTACACAAATTGTGTAAAAGAAACTGAAATACTATTCACAATTTTCCTACAACCTCTGTATAACCCGCTTATATGGCATCAAGGTGATTTACCTATTTTTCACACATAATTTATCCAATTATATTTGTTTGTAGCAATGGGAACACTTTGTACCATGTTGAAAGCCTACTTAACTGTAATTGCAATGAACTGAATCATCATGTTTCATACGAGTTATTTAATTTATGATTCCACCTTCCACCTTCCAAATTAGAAATTTAATTGATTTGGTTTTTATTTGTAAGTACATAGTTATATAACTTTATTGATAAATTTCTCTGATTACAGTCCACAAAATTGCAAACTCATAAATATTATTAATAGTAATAGTTGCAGAGAAGTATGACCTGGAAATAATATTGCACAATGTTGATGACATCAATACTGGTAATTACTGTGTATACTGGTTCATTTATGGTTATAGCGTAAGGAAAGTGTTGATTTCAATATGAAATAATGTTGTAATTCTGCTCTATGATGTTCCAGATGGGACGTGACGTCATCTGAATTAGTTGGCCATGACTACGTCTACTCCAAATGCAGGAAACCTGCGGCACATTGCCACCGAGCCTGCAAACCTCAACCAGAAGGTGATGAACCACTTGGACGATGCCTCCAAAATGCTGCCCAAAGCAAGGTCCCACATGACAGCATCGGATTCTGTAAGCATATAAACCAAGGACTTATAACAATTAATAACCACTTACCCATGGAAGGAATGTGTGTTTCTTCCCTCTTCCGCGTAACTTCGCGCACTGGATTTGAAACAGCACTGTCGATCGATGGAAAGACTTGTTTGGAATGTAGTGCTTCTGTTTTTAGCACAGAGAAATGGTCATGGTTACATCTGTTTCCAAGGCGAGCCTTCAACTGTCCTTTATTTCTGTTTTGCGTAGGATCTAAGCGTGGAAGCCATCACGCTGTCGCAGAACTCGAAGATGGCTGTGAGCACCAGTGCAGTGTTTCCTTCGACGGTGAGCAGTGAGAGCAGGAAACCCATAAAGGCCGAATGGGAGATCTTGGAAGGTTTGCGAGAAGGTCAGCGGTGCGAGGAGAAACCGGCGCAGTACGTCGGTTACATGCTCAAGCGGAGGAAATGGCCGATGAAAGGATGGCACAAGGTATATTATTACACTTACTCATCTCCCTATTGGAACTTCGTACCATTGGAAGAAACCATCACTGTAGATGGTTATGGAACAGTGGACCACCAAGGCCTACTGCTGTAATGGAACCACAAATCTTTGCATAGTGTTTTCATTACTAATTGTCTCCTTTCGTTTCATCTGACAAACAGAGGTACTTCGTGTTGGGTGACGGCTGCCTGATGTACTCCAAGAATCCAAGTGACATAGCAAAAGGGAAAATCCACGGGTCGGTTGACGTTGGCCTGTCCGTGATATCCACTCGCAGCCGCGGAGGAAGAATAGACATCGATGCCGAAGAGTTCATCTACCACATGAAAGTGAGTGAGCCGTGCGACAAACTATTTGTATATCGAACCTGTCTTATATATTAACTTACGTTCAGGTACGTTCAAAAGAGATGTTTGACGAATGGGTTCTTCAGCTTCGCCAACATCGACTCCACCGGCAGCACGAGATCGCGTTCGGCAAAGACCTCTCCCGAATGGTTTCTCCAGTTGACGAGTTTCTAGATGGTTTGTTTCTTCATTTTCCTCGTAGCAACTGTTCTAAGTATACTGCATTGTGGCTTATTAGATGTGAATGTTTTCAGGTGAAAAGGTGCCGTTTGCCGCAGCTGAAAATGGTGGCGTCGCGCTGCTGACGCGAAGCCCCAGTGTTCTTGGACAATCAATTCTGATGCAAAACCGTGTTGTCAATTGGCTCTCGGATAAAACCAACCTGGAAGACATCAGTAAAGGTATACTACTGTCACCGAAGCCGTAATCCGTTGCGTTTTCGTCCGTTAAACCAGATTATTTTCCTTCCACGTACGTATATCAGATATATCAGCGGTTCAGGAAACTGTTTTCCACCTTGGGGCCGTTGTGGAGAGGCTGGAAGGATTGTACAGTAGTCTGTGCGATGTTGCAGCTGAAGAAAATACAACCGCTTCTGCGAACGTCAAGCACCGGAGGAAGTTTCACATTAGGAAGAAGAAGGCGAAAAGTGCTACGGGCGAACTGCTGGAATTCAAAGCACCCAGTATGGATGGGGCATTGTTGAACGTTAACAGGGCACTTCTTGCACAACAGTCACCCGTAATTACATTACTCGTATTATATATTTTTATCTCAAAAATTACGAATTTCTAAACTTTTATATGTGTCGAATTATAGTTGTAATTGCGTATACGTTATTCAGTTTCAGTTTGCCCCTATGAACATCCACGAAGTTGGCCCTTTAAGTTCATCGAATCCAAACCTGTCTGCATCTGACAGCAAAGCCGTTGATCCATTGGACACGGTTAACGTGTTTCCTCCTGGGAAAAACTCAGAAAATAAACTTCGCGAGGAGTTTGTTTCGTCCGCGAAAGATGGTAATTTTAGGGGATTTTCTCCACGTTGGTGTACAAAATGCTGGGATATAATTCATCTGATTTGTGTATTCATTTGTGTAATATTGATTTGTAGTTGTAAGTAACTTCTGGGCTTTGTTACGAACACTTCAAGCGGAGCGGGACCACATTCGGCAAGCCCTCGAGCAGGAAAGTTCCAGTTTTGCGCATGGAAGTTGCAAAGCTTCTCTTACGCAGGTCAGACATTTTTCTTGGTGGGTATTAAATTAACCATGGAATCGTTAAATTCAGTTAATCCTTTCTGTTCGTTGTACGAGGAGGTGATATGGCGGATTAACGGAGTTTGCCTTTCCGCGACATTGCGCTTTTCACCACCGTGTGAATTATTCTTGTGTTCCGTGCTGCAACTGTGAATTTTAGTGTTTGGGTTATTTCCCGCTTTGCATTTTTGTACATGCTGCAGGCATTGCAACTTAATGCTGATTTGCGAGCGAGGTTGAACAAGATTCACGCTGAGTCCGAACTAACAGAATGCTCTGTTTCTCCCGAGCCAGTGAGTTGGTTCCCTGCCTTATATAAATTTCATTTTGTTTCTTGTATTTCCTTTCATGTAAGCTGCCTTGTCTTTTAATTTCCTTTCTCTCCCGCTTTTCTTATGTTTTTTCTCCCCCTGTTGTTCGTTACGTTGGTTACGTTCGTACGTACTCCAAAAATTGCTTCCATTTTGCTTTAAAATTTATATTTAATGTACCTACCTGAAGCCTTCCTTGGTGTTATATTATGTGTAACTTTTACTTTTGGGACAGGCCAATTCGTTCATCCATCGCTCGATGTCCTGCGAGGAATCGTCCATCGTCTCCGTATCGGAGTATTTCGATGCCGCGGAGTACATGAGAAAGAATGGGTCGTCAACCGAGGTAACTTTTGCCTTGCTTTTGTTAACATTGTGTTGTTGTATACTGTATTACATTCGGTTTTTCCTTTACAGGTTTCCATCACAGACGAGGAAGATGAAGAAAGTTTTACCAGTGATAATTCCGAGACGGGAACGGATTACACTCCGGGATTGAGCAGTAACTTGTTTTCAATGCATTGTAAGGTAGATTTACGAGGAAATGGCATTATAATGCAATGTTTTTTGAATATAATAGTAGCTGACAGCCAGAATCCATCAACGTGTATCACCGGTCGAAGGACTAAACTTCCCGTTCCAAAACCATCAGGGGGAGATTTCAACTTGTGGAATCTTCTATGTCGCAACATAGGGAAAGATTTGTCCAAAGTCAGCATGCCTGTCACCTTGAATGAACCTCTCAATACACTGCAGGTTTGTACAAAATCAGATATAATTTCATCTACAATTCTATATTATACCGTACGTGAGGAATTAACTGAAAATCACGGATGACCGTGAATATGAAAACCATTATGCAGATATTTCTGTAAATTGAAATCAGTTTCGCATACGAGTAACAGAGATTATAGTGTATTGTTATTCAGAAGAGGATTCGGGTGTTGTATCATGTGCTTCTTTATATTGCAGAGACTTTGCGAAGAACTCGAATATTGCGATATCCTGGACAAGGCTGCTGAAACGGATGATCCTTACGAGAGAATGGTAAGATATTTATAACTGATCGTGCCCAAATGAAATGTCAACCGTTTGTTTCGCCCATTTGAAACCATACTAAAGATGATTAACTTGTTTCGAATACGAAGGTGTTGGTCGCTGCGTTCGCCATCTCGCCGTACGGTTCGTCGCAATACCGTGCCGGTCACAAACCGTTCAATCCTCTACTTGGTGAAACTTACGAATGTCTCCGGGAAGACAAAGGATTTAATTTTCTAGCTGAACAGGTTAGCCACCATCCACCGATATCCGCTTGTCACGCGGAATCCAAGAATTTCATCTTCTATCAAGGTACGTGCAAACAAACCCTCATTTTTCATTTCAAATATTGCGCACCTCATTCCAAATTATAATTTGACCTATTGCCTTATTTAGATATGAGAATTAAAACCACTTTCTGGGGGAAGTCGATGGAAGTTCAACCGATAGGAACCGTGAACGTGAAGTTTCCGAAGTAATTATTCATCTGCGATTCGTAAAATATTCGATTGTATTTTAATGTACGTTTTCTATGCTACAGATATGATGTTACTTACCATTGGAACAAAGTTACAACTTGCGTGCATAATTTGTTTGGCGGACAGCGATGGGTCGACCAGTACGGTGAAATGTGTATAACTACCGGGGATGTTTCATGCAAGCTCACGTTCGTTAAGGTATTAATTGCCTTGCATTACGTTAAAACCGTGTTATTTAATTATGTAATTATTATTTTCTAGGCAAGTCCGTGGTCAAAGAAAAAACAGGAACTTCACGGCAGCATTACCAATAAGGGGAAAGTGGTTCGCAACCTTTTCGGCAAGTGGAACGAGGGCCTTTATTGTGGAACTGCACCAACTGCTCGTTGCATTTGGAGACCAGGTAATATTTCAACTAGTGTTTCAACCAATGATAGGTAAACTAAGGGAACAGAGATCCGCACAGGATCTTGGATACTAAGTGTTAAGGTTGATAATTTCATTGAAAATAGAAAATTTATATATTCGTTTTTGTTTCTGATTTATTCTTTAAGGTGCAATGCCAGAAGATCATGAAAAGTACTATGGATTTTCCCGGTTTGCAATAGAACTGAACGAAATTGACGAAGAAATGGCAAAATTACTCCCACCCACCGACACTCGCTTCAGACCGGATCAGCGGTTGGTTTTCGCCATGAATTCATTATTTTCAAGAAGACCAATATGCGATCTTAAATATTGCAATTCCTTTTCTAGTTTGTTGGAAGAGGGGAATGTTCAAGGTGCGGAAAATGTGAAGTTGCAGGTGGAGCAGACGCAAAGGGATCGGCGGAGGAAACTCGAAGAAGACGGAATTCCTCACGTCCCTAAGTGGTTCAAGTAAGTATCTCCGTTTGTTAGAAGATGTTTACGCCTTACATTATAGGGAAATTATTAATTCGTACGTTTTTTTGACATGGAATACGTAGAAAATCAGTTAACGAAGAAGGAAAGGAGTTATGGCAGTTCACCGGCGAATATTGGCAAACGCGCAAGAATCCTGGCTTTCACAACATCCAGTTTGAGGAACCACTATGGGAAGTAGACGACTCTCAATTTCGTTAAAACTTATTTAAGTTAGTTTTCACGCCCACGCAGCTAATTTCCATGAATGCATTTTATTTAGAAATTATCGTATTTAAACAGGATAAGAAAGTGGCATCGCTCAGGTTATATCATGCAATTTAAGTTTAGTGCATCATTTATTACTGTCTTTGCTTGATTTTTTAATTTGGTAGTAGCATATTTGGTCCAAGTAATTATGAAAATGACGAAAAGCACAAGTTTCCAGTTATTGCGAATCGAAAGAGTATATTTGTAGAGTTCCCTTGTTATATTTTTGATGGCATGTTATGCAAAAGCATTTTAAATATTTAAACGAGTGTAAAGAGAGATGCTTTTAAGTTTATACTTAAAATGGTTGTTATATAAAAGATATAGCGAGTAGCAAATTGTGATAAAGTATATACTGGCAATTTCCAGGAGAATGATAAATGCTTTAAATATTTTCAAAGTTTAAAATATGCACAAAACATGTGAATTTGTTAGATCTCATTAATGCATCTTACACAATTTTATTTTGTTATAGTATATTTACTGTAAAATTTTAATTTGACCATATTTGCAGTTCAAAATTCTACTTTAACTGTTCTAAATATTGCGTTTCTAAATGGCTGTTTAACATTTTGCTAAGGTTTAAAGCAATCAAAGCACCTGTGTGTGTTTATTTGTTTATTTTTATTCTAAGTAATATAATCGCAAAATTTAAAGGTGAATTTGGATGCAAACTGGTATTATTAGTAATAATAATATTATATATATATAGTTAAAAGGTCTCAAAATATTGCAGTATATTTACTTTATCGCATTCATTCCCATTCGGTGTTGGTTAAATCAAATTAAGTTTACCAGCCTTGGTTAAATTAACTAGGGAAGCTTTTTTGCTTCTTGGAATAACATTCCCTGGCCAATTAATGACAATTTACACTGGAGATTTATAGGACAGTTAGAATAATTACATGTATATGTTAAAAGTAGTTAGTTACTCGCACAACCGGGAGACAATTTAGCGTACAGTTATAATATTAGTTATATACCCAAATGTTAAGAATGGTGTTAAATCCACTTAATTGTAGATGTGTTATTTATTATAAGTTCTAGCTTATTGGGAATGGAGATTTAAGAATTAACTTGGTTACAGATTGTTACTTGCACTAATATCAATATGAAATGACTATACTGTAGTTGGATATGAAATAAGCCACAATATTGCTTAAATTGCAATATAAAAAGTAAATGAATAATTGAGCATACTGTCAGGTAATATTGCATTTAGATCTCTATTGTTTTTCAAAACTAGTTTTCTGTATAAATATTTCTGCATGTAATCTTTGCAAAATTTAGAAAATGCATACACAACAATCGTCAATATTATATATTGATACTACAGTACTTCTAAAGTAATTATAATGTGATCTGGCATTGTATTATTTTTTTTTGTATCAAAATTTCATTTCAAAAATCTATTTAAAGGCAACTAATTCATGTTGCTTAAAAATTTATTCCCATTCTGGGCATGCAGTACAGCAGTAAAACTTTATCAATGCAAAATAATTTTAATGCACTGGATGATTTCCATACTTTTGAAAATAATAAATGAAAATGTTTTTAAACACATTTTGAAACTAAAAATATATCATGACAATTTATTTAAAAGTCTAGGAAATATGAAAAAACTTTGGCAATTTAATCCTACACGTTTCCTGTATGCTATAAACTATACATAAATATTCAGTTCTTTTTTAAAGGCATGAATAAATTTAGCATTGTGTATATATGAGAGTAGGCCTGCTATATATTTATTGTTATTGTTCATTTCACTTGCAATTTAAAAAGCTTTTTACTGCTGTGCTGAAATGGCGTCTGGAAAGTAGCAGAAAGTGTATTTGCACACCTATGTAAAAAACATAAACATGGCCCTTAGTTTCTGGTTATTTTTGTTTAGAAGAAGCATTGAATGATAGATAGATAAAATGTATATGTACAGTATATACAGAATAGCAATAATTTTAGATGCAGAAATCCCAGGTTTTAAGAAATGCGATGAGAATGCAATCATTTTATTTAAATTTATACGCTTGCATTTCGGTGCCCATTTTTGCACTTTTTATTGTTTAAATTGTTTGGGTGGGGGTGTACGTGGGCCATTGGATTTTTTAAGGTGCCTGTACTAAAGTATATATATACATAGATATTATTTTTGCCAGATAGGCAGTTGTGTGTTTGTTATAAAGCAAATTATAAGGTGAAATGTATGTATATGTGCACTTTAATGACACAGTTAGGATGTTCTTGTTACATTGCTGGTCATAAAAAACACCTAATCACTGTTGCTTACTTTATTAGCAACTTACAAACTGCAGAATTGCTTTAGAATGAAACGGTGCGATTGTTAGGGTTAAATTTCTTAGGCAGGCAACAGTGATTAGTGACGTAATCTCGCGGCAAATTCAAATCTGAAATTAGGCGTTAAGGTTATAATTTAATTTGGTTGTGGTTCAGGTTCGACATTATAGTATGTATATATAATTATATAATATAAGATGAAGATTTACTAGTTCAATATTACAGTAATGAGATTATTAAGGTACTATTACAATATTGTACGAGTGTGAAACAAATAAATTTAATCTGGTTGATCACATGTATGTCCATTTATGTAATTTTGATTTTTCACTCTTGGTACCATCTATAGACACAAAATGGTACTTTGCATGTGCAATAATTCCATCTTTATTTTTGGATGACATGCTGTTTACGTGCCAACAATTCTGATTGGAAATGGTGCCAGAATTTTAAAGAGGTGAAGGTTAACAAATCGTGAAAACAGATAAATCAATCAACGGATTCTGAAATAACATGACTGAAAATTTCATTCAAAATGATTAATTTATTCCTCATAAAATATTGAAATGCAAAAGTGCATTTCATCTACACACCAAAATAGACAACTTAAATATCACAGTTATTCCAAGAATAGAAACAGGAAATAAGTTTTACATTTTAAGAATTTCTCGTTTATTTGATCTTGGTCCAAGATTTGATACCATGCAAGAAAAATGAAAAAGCAGTTAAAAATTGTGAAAAACCGAATAACTGTACACAGAAACTCCCATAAAAACGCACTACATTCTCAGATATATTCCTTGAAGTCTTTATTATGTTTGTTTTGCATTTTTGATTTTCATTTTATTTGATATTGCCTGGGATATTGCTATTTGTTTGAAGAGCGCAATATAAGGGGGGAGTGACGTCGGTTGCCGGAGCAGCAGCTTGGGGCTTTTACGACCGTGGCTGTTGCGCGTCGTTTACCATCACCCCCTTAGCATTCGGTCGATGTCTGTGGATTACTAGCGTCTGCAATCTGCCCTCAACCCTGCACCGGTACCGACCGGTACGTTCTAGTGCACATGCTCGAGCGTACCG
>JAQFZQ010002724.1:0-12871 GCA_034696005.1 Glomeris marginata | reverse complement strand
CTCCTCACCACATCATCTCTATATTCCAGATTAATGTCACTGTTTTAATCAGAAATTGGAAAAACTAAAACCTATAATAAATGCAAAAAAAAAACAACAAAAAAACAGTGAAAGCGGGAAAGTTTGGAAGCATTATTCCAAACATTGTGAACAAGGATGTGATTATTATAAACTACCGATATGAACTTTTTACGGAATATACCTTGTACATTATTCTAATGAATGATAATATTATTTCAAAAAATATCAATGTTGTTTCGCGGTAAATTAAAAGCAACAACTGAACAAGCCAACCAAAACATGCATTATTGTATACTAGAATGAATTGCTAACTGTATTTATTGTTGAAATCAAGCTTTACGTTTGACGCGCCGTCCGGTGACAAAATTGAACAGAAAGCGAACAAGGAAGAAGACCGATAAGACAGATGATATATGCCGTATCACTAACTTCATGTCAAATGCCTGTCAGTATTACATTGGATGTTCAAAATGCTTATTTGCTATTTTCTCAAATATTTTGATTAATTTTAGATTACTCACATTCTGCGAAACTTCCGAAACGAGAAATTTTACCCAACGATTCAGCACTGGAAAGTTTATTTTATGATGAGTATCAAGCTCGTCAGAAGATCATCAGTAAAAAACGATTTGTACGAGCAACTAATTATAATATAGTATTAAATTATTTTACATTGTAGTTTTTTAAATGTTTAATTTATTTTTTTTTAGCCGGAAACATTATCATCTAATGGGGAAAGCTCACCGTTGCCTGATTTACCTGGTATTCAACATTTACTTAGTGAAAATCATTTCCATTTTTACAATAGCCATGTAATTCTAATGGAATTATTGGAATATTAAATATGTGATGACCTTTCAGGAATGGACATGGATGGTGATTCCGACTTCGATGATGTCATCCATAATAATGATCCATTCGAAGAAAACCAAGATCAGTTCAACATGCAATCATTAGGGAACTTATCTCCCATTCTGGAACCTGATGATGGCAAGATTTCAATATGATTATCATGTTACAAAATGTTTTTTGATTATTAAAGGCTTATTTTTTTTTTATTATTACAGACCAAGAAATTTCTCCGCTTGATAATACCGTTGCGGTTGGTTATGAGGATTTGGTCCGAAAATATGTGGTAAAATTTAACTTATTGATTGATTATCTGTTTTCCCACTTGCAATCATCTTTGCTTTTATTTATCTTTAAAAGGAAAGATACTTGGAAAGTGCCGCTCTTTACATTCAGACTACGGAATTGACAAAAAGGGTGCGCGAATGGGAGAAAAAGATACTTCCGGTGCTGGCAACCGAGGACCAACATGAACCTTATGATATCCATGTGTATGGATCAAAAGTGCTCAATAATTTCAACAACAATAATAGGAAAGAAACGAAGGACTTCTCCGAAATTGTCAAAGACAAGGAGCCGTTTGAAACGGCTAGGATTCTTTTAGCAACATTACAACTTGTAATTATAATTATTTTAAAATCACATGGAGATATTAGAAGAGCTAGATACTGAAATGCATTAAATTACTTCACTGTTTACCATTATTAATAATATAAAATTCAATTATTTTCCAGGATTTTTATGACCATTTTACACATATGTACGAGGCTCATTTCAAAAATAATGTGCATGAAATTACTTCATATTAATAATATAAAATTCAATGTCTTTTCCAGAATTTTTATGACCATTTTATACAAAATTCCATGACCTTAATTCTTCCAAATATTATGTACGAGGCTCATTTCAAAAATAATGCAGATTTATTATAAAAAATAAAAAAACAAATAAGAGAAACAAATATGTATTAATTGTTCCATGCACATACATCCCAAAGCAATTTGAAACATAATTATCATAATTTTGGAAACACTTTTTGGCATTTTAAAAAGATTTGTAAACCCTTTGCGTAAAATTTGTGTTATTCAATGACAAAATTCCTGGAAATTCAGAAATTCCTTTATAATATAAACTCTATAATTTACTCCATATAGTTGAATTTAAGGACAATATTTAAAATTGAATTTCAATTTCATTGGCAACAATTATTTGCTTATTCAGTGTTTTTAAATCTGGAAAATTGGAAAATTACACAAGTGGATTTAATGCAATTTGGAATCTAGCTCTTTTTTCGGATTTACATATTGAAGTTAATGTAACATTGTAAACTTGCAGGCAAATAACTACAATGTGGAAATAAGTGGTGTTCATCCATCAATAGAGATCACTTTGTTGTCACGGAAGCGGCATTTAGATGAAGTCATGGAATACGATGCGCACGCAACACACAAGGCACGTTAACTTTTAAAACACTAATAAATAACATGCATGTTACTATTTACCATAAGCAAAATGTATACGGATATTTCACATTTTATATTTGACAATTTAAAGCATTATAACAAAATTGGAAGCAATTTTTATTAATGATGAGACATCACGTCAAACATTTTATTGCAAACAGTCCTTTTTTTATAATGTTGCCAAATACGCATTATAGCCAGCATCACGGTAAGCAATTGCTTTTTTCACTGGATCATTTGAATTCAAAATGCCCCTGCCTACAATTATGATATCTGCTCCTTTTTCAAAAGTTTCTTCTGGGGTTACGTAACTTTGTCCCAATCCATCTTCTCCTCTTTCAATTTTCACTCCTGAAAATTTGAAAAAAATAATCATTTTATTAATTTTGACATCTACAAATATAAAGTGAAAGTATTAAAAGTTTAGTATTACTAACCTGGGACCATGTGGATGAAACTAGGATCATCTGAAATCCTCGATTGACATATGAATCCAATCACAAAATCTCGATGTTCATCTGCCATTTTGACAGTTTCTATTGCAAATTTAACCAATGTCAGAAACATTGTTTTAAATAATAAAGTACATTGTTATAATAACTAAGCTTGATGACAAATAGAAGAAAAATTATGAACATTGATTTTTTAAATAAAAATTTTAATAGTTATTTAAAATCGGAAATTTACACATGGAAGCCGTACGTGTCTTAGCTGTATTCAACCAAAAAATTGAGTCTCCAGACATTTCTCTCATTTTGGCAACAGTTTTACCTTGGTTTTACTACACAATTTCACACAGGTTTACTGTCTGTAAACTGAAAGAAAACGCGGTGTTCTATTTCCACCGGTCACGGCAGAACCACGTCCATTTGGAATACGCACCCAATCCCCTTCTCAGCAGGCCCCTCACATACTTACAAATGGGCGTGGTTCTGCCGTGACAGGTGGAAATGTGACCGACTCGAGTCTTCTTTCAGTATACAGACAGTAACTGTATAAATTAAACTTCTTTCTAATTTTTTGTTAGTTTTTATGACTTTTCTATATACGTTAACTGTTAAAAATGAAGGCTAAAGCTGTATTTTGAAACCTAAAATTCATATTTTTGAAATCTTTCATTAATAAAAGGTCTTGTTTCTTCCAAAGCTATTTTAAATTAAGTTATTCAACTTACTTCTTATATATTCTGGTGTGTACAAGTTCTCATTTGTGCTCATTTCTGCTACAAGAAGACATCCATGATTTTGTTCTATTCCAGCCTGTTCAATTAATCAAAAATAAAATATAATAAATTGAGAAAATATTGAATATGTGAAAATAAATCAATGCATTTACCAGTTTTAAGCCTTGCACAATACACGGTCCAGGAAGTGAATGGGCATTTATAATATGGGCCCAATCTGAAATCTTGTACATTCCTGCCGTGTACTGCAACTTGACGGTGTTACCAATATCAGCGAATTTTCTGATCAATATGATAACAGCTTGCAGGCAAAGCTTAATATAAAATTATGCTACTCGATCTACACAGGTAAGTTTCATTATTAAATAAATTACATGTTACAATTTTATTTACCTGTCTTCAAAAATCAAGAAATTTTGCTCCGTTGACAGCTGCTGAAGATTCTCGACAAATTGTAAACTGAAATCTGCTAGAATGTCAACATGTGTTTTCAAAATGCAAATGTATGGTCCCAAACTCTTTGCAACCTGCAATTACAAATTTGCAACCAATAAAATAGTTCCTAAGGTAAAAAAATATAATTTCTATAATATATTATTTTAAATTAAAATACATACTTCGAGTACTTCTTGGCAGGATGTGGTGTCAATTGATAATGCCAGATTGGTTCTTTTATCATTCATTATTTTATATAACCTTTTTAATATTGGATGCTTGCACAATTCGGTCCTAGCCTTGTAAGTTAAAACCTGTCTTTTAGCAGTTGCGGAACAATTTTTGAGTGTTGTCAGTTGGTTTTTGCGTATAAATAATTTCGTTTCTTCCATTAATGTTGCAGAAATCTTGTTGTTTTCATGAAGGAATTCCAATAATTGAGTCAATGTGGCTGCGCTAATTGGAAAAAATAACTTATTGTTATATATAGGCCTATACAACAAAATTAAGTATACATGGTGACTTTTATAACTCACTTGTGCACTTTAACACCTTCTTTCTGCAACAATGAAACTCCTCCTTGTTCTCTGTTTAGGAAAACTACTGCATCAGTCACTTGAACACCCAAGGCTCGGAGTGCCTACAAGAAGATAAGAATGAAAAGTTGAATTTGTCAGCCTAAAATCAGGGTTTGTATCCAAGAAATGAGAAAATGCAAGTTTAAAATATAGGTAAATATATAGACTTTTATAGGTTATCTTACAAAAAATATAGAGTGTTATCCAGATTTTTAAAATGAAATTTTATAGAATTCTAACTTTCTTAAAGGTGAACTGACAAGGTTTTGTATCATACCCTTGAAAGTGTGTAATTCTATAGAATTGATGCCAATAAAACGATTGGTGCAAACAAAACTTTTTTAAACAATTTTTAAAAAAAGTTACGATAGTTAAAGATTGTGTCATGGAACCTTGCATGGAAGGACGGTGTCACCGCACTGGTGTCACAGTGTCCTGTTTTGGCAAAATTTGAATTTTCAGCCTATGAGGACAATCACCTCTGCAGTTTCAGCCAATGGCAGAGCTCATCAATATACTACTATATATGAAACTAAATAATTAATATCTGTGGCAATAATGCTTCAAATGGCCTCAAATTTTCAGACAATGTTCCTAAATTAGTGGCAATCAAATGCTAGATTTTTTAGGGTATGTTGCAAAATCTTGTAAGTTCACCTTTAATTTCATATATAAAAATTTATACTTTTGTCCATATAATGTTTCTTGAAATTTTTTTGTTTTGCAGGACATTGGTCCACTTTTGTCTTTTGATTGGTTTACCATATTACACACCTTAACAGTGTCCATGATACTCATTCCACTCACGAGGACATCTTCAACCACCATGCATTTCTGCTGCTGACAAAAATTACCTTCCACAAGTTTTTTAGTACCGTGATCTTTCACTTCCTTTCTGTGAAAAAGCATTGGCAGTCCTGACACAACAGACATACACTATAATAAATGAGAAGAAAAATATTGACAATCATTAGATTTAACACAGAAAAACATTATAAAAACAATATTTCTAAAATAATTGTATATCATATTTACTGTTGCTAATGGGACTGCTCCATAAGGCACACCACACACAACATCTGCATTAACTTTGGTGTCCAATATTAGTTGCCACATCCTCTTGGCAACTGCCATCTATTAGGAAATGACATTTTTTCATTACTTCTGTTGACCATATTTGTATTGACCTTGTGAACTGCTGACCAAAGTCAAAATTTAAAGCAGAAAGTTTAAAATTTTTTTATTTAATGTCAGTGAGGTCAATGACGTCTGTAGAAATTTAATATAGAGGACATTTAAAGGTTGTTAAAGCATTTGCAAATAATAATTTTAAAGTAAAGTTATATAAAATATATATAGGTAATATAGCATAATTATATAATAATTTAAAAAAATAATATATTTACCAAGAGTGATGGATGAGACATGGTGGCACGTAAATCAACGTAAATCGGACTTCGAATCCCACTTTTCAGCATGAAATCGCCAAATCTCACCGCTTGAATATTGTACAGTGTCAGAAATATCTCATTCACATCCATTTTGTATTATTTCCTTGAAATTATTGCTGAAAACTTAGCCAACGTAGACCGAAGATCAGACGACTACAACGAAAGCAAGATTCAATCTTGATTCAATGCGTACTTCGTATACATTGCTGTACTCTTGAAATGCTTCAATCACTGCACATGCACCTCATGGTCCGCGCCAATCATCACCGTTGATCGCTTGAGTGGAGGGCGGAGCAAAGGCGGAGCTTGGATTTGAACGCAAGCGATGACGTCACGGGCATACCTTATTTTCATCGCACATTTTTACATCGATTACGGCCGCGATTTAAAGACACTGCAAATGGAAGGCGTTCAACTTATCTTTAACTATTTTTCCCAAAATCTCCATTCCTCATAACTGACCTAATGTTGATTCTATTTTGGATTCTACCCGCAAATACGGATTCCATGTACGTGGTTTTTGAACAGCCCCCCTGCTGAAGTGATAAAAAGCGGTAAAATTCGGTAAAATTTTGATATTGCGCGCCATCTACCGGCGGCGCCACCTACTATGCACACCACTAATTTCTTAAAGGGCATGTTTCCTATTAAAAATTCATTACCAAGATGTCTGAAGTATGATTACTTAGTAATTATGGAATATATATATATGTATACAAAGTTAGCCAATAAATTAACGAATTTATTATGAATAATTTAATTAAAAAATAATATATAATGCAGATTTATATGCATAAAAAATGTTAGAAATGGCAACGATGCAAAAGACACATGAATAACTTCGTCAAATTTTATTCGTTATTACAGGAAAATATATTTCATTGTGGGGGGAGGGGTATACGGGCAAACCCAGCAATAAAAAATAACATACGACATAATATTGGAACGATCCCCCGTTTCATCCAGATAGCTAAAAGCTTGGCCATTCCTGAATGCACACACAGGTTATGACGAACGAGCTTCTACGAATTGACCGATAGTTTCTCAGGTTTCTGCAGCTCATCAAGAAATCTGAACAGTTGCGGTAGCGGGTGTTTTGCCGCCTCGAAATCTCAGGTACGATAGCGGCTACATTTGCGGTCACAATCGGTGATTTTGAATAAGTTGCGGTAGCGGTAGCGGACAACAAAATGGACATCGCTTTTGAGACCGAAGTGTTTATGCGTATTTCGGCTTTCAGCCGATTCTTATCTGCGATCGATCACCGAATCGAACGCATCTTGCACTCTAGTTGCCGTTTTGCATTTTACTGTTGCGATATTGAGTTAGTTTACTTGAGAAATGACGATCGTCGCCGATGACATTGAACCGTTTGTTATGCCTTTGAAAACGGCTTGTTGTCCGCCATTATAACGTTTTGTGGTGCGGCTTTGGGCGGGTGCGGCCGCCGTGTTGCCGAATACAACTGCACTACTGCGCGCATATTTATTATATTTCCTGCATTTATTGAAATGTCTGATGAGTTATTTCAGCGGATTAGCGATATAGGGGCCATATATAATGAGCAAGCTATGTATGCAAACACCAATAATAAGAATAATCACAATGTATGGACCTTTTTCTAGGAAACCTGTGTAGCTATCAAGGGGGTGTTCAAAACGGATGTCTTGCTTTTATAGTCTAATATATTTTCATACTTGGCTCCCTATATAAAAACGATGTATAAAAACAATTCACTAAAACATGAAAATATTTTCAATAAAATAAAACTTATTTTGAAATATACATTATTTATAATTGCAATTTAGTTATAAAAAAATTTTGAAAATTAAAAATAGAATGTTTATTATATTCAGAAGAATTGCTATGGAATTTAAAGGTGAACTGACAGGGTTTTGTAAGGTACCCTGATAATTGGTTTGTAAGTAGCTATTTGTGTCCATTACAAATTGAAAAATAAAGTTATACGCTCAGCCGTTGCTCAGTTGTTCGAAAGTCAGTACCTTTCTCAGTGCCTTTTCCATAGAAACCTTACAAACGCTTTGCTCGGTAAAACGCGTTTAACCTTTTTTTTGTAATTTGTAATGGATTTCTGGTTGCGCCAGTGTATATAAGGGATACAAATAGCTACTTACAAACCAATTATCAGGGTACCTTACAAAACCCTGTCAGTTCACCTTTAATGCTATATGGTAATTAGGATATGAACACCTTTTGAATATTCATATGCATGGTAAAAGGGGAATTCCAATATTGGTCATATGTAAATAAAGGTGTCAATAATATATATTAAAAGAATTATAAGTGATTTTAAATATTATCTGGTACCTTATTTGCAATTACATTTTGAACTATGGTGCAGCAAAGTATTTTGGAAAACAATTAAGTAATGAAAAAAGTAGATAGAAGTTATGAACATTATATGTGATTGGAAAGTGCAAAATGGCGGTAAAAGGTGTATATTTGGAAATATATAAAGTAAAACCATGGATGAAAAAGTCGTCTGCAAAATATATGGTAACAACATTACTATATTGTTTTATTTTGTTTTATATTGTTTTATATGGCCAAAAAATTTCAGCATTATTATAAATGAGTTAGGTAACACATTTGACATTATTATCTAATAGAATCTTGATAGAATGTTATTGTATGAAAATTTAAATGTGTATGTTAATAAAATAATTTACGTACATGTAAATAGAATAAAAGTTCCTAATTTTGTTTGTAATATTGTTTTTTTGTTTTGTTTTTTAAATTTCAGCCCTACTTATATTCCATTACCGCCATTACTGTGTGCCATTATTGAATATTACGACAAAATGCCACGGGTGAGTATAATATACTGTATGCGATTTTTCCAAAGGTTAACTTAATAAATAATTTATAATACAATTTTATTTTGAAGAAGCGCCCACGCCTGTCCGAATCCAAGATGGGCATCAAGCAATCGCCAGCATTATTACAAGAAGACATGGAAGGTAATTTCCAGAGTGCTGATGAAGCTGGAAGCTCCACAAGTGCCAGATTCCGAAGTACAACATTCAGGTGATATTCATATTTTTACATATTTTACACAGTATAATGCAAAAAAATTATATAATTTGTCTGTTTAATATCATCATTTAGTGACCCCAATATTGAAGGTGGTTCTTTAAGTTATGATGTTCAAGATGTTGAAGTCATTGTTGAGGAGGACACCACACCAGTAATTACTATTTGTTTCTTATATGTGTATAATATAATGATATAAACCTATGAGTATAACACTGATTCATAATTTTGCCAGATTACAGAACACAATGAGTTCCAACATCCAGCACTTTCAAGATATTTCCAGCAAATTGACAATGATGGTGGCCAGAAACTGAGACTTATGTGTGTCTTTCCTGATTCCGATAAACAAGGTTCCAAAAAATGCGGGAAAGAATTTAATGTGAAAAAGGGTTATTACTGGGGCCTAAAAAAACACCTAAAGGTTTCTATTTCACAATACCTCATTCTATATTTAAACAAATTATTAGTTTTCATATATATATTCTGTATTTATTTGTATAGGGAGTTCACAGTGTCCAGGTGATGAGTGCGCAAACCAAAGGCATTCGTACTACAAAGCCGATAATTCAGCTCGGAAAGAAAAGATATGTTTCTAGTCAAGCGAAGAAAAAGAAATTTGTCAAAGGAGTGATAGATATATTGACACAATCTCAAGAAGAATTAGAAGGAAATTTCCCAAATATTGATGATGCCAGTGAAACTGGCGGGTTAAATTATGACGTAGAAGATGTGGAAGTCATAATTGACGAAGAGCCGGGACATGTAATTTAATTTATATTTTGTTGAGAGAGAGAGACACAAACATATGGTTTTGGAACTTTTATAAAAGTTAGGTATTTTTCTATTATTAGTTAACAGAAGGAAATGAATTCCGCCATCCAGGGCTGTCCAAATATTTCCAACAGATTGAAGGTGACGGAAGTCCGAAACTCCGACTTCTCTGTCTGTTTCCGGATTCTGAAAAACCCGGTGCTAAAAAATGTGGCAAGGAGTTTAATGTGAAAAAGGGTTACTATTGGAACCTGAAGAAACATTTAAAGGTGAGTTTCATATGCTGTGTGATAAATTGATAAATTACTTGAAAATCTGTGAAATTTTCAAACGATACCGACGATGCGGAACAGTTATTTTAAAATACAAAGCTGTTGTAATGTCAAATGTTAATTACTTAAACATGGTAAAATACACAGCTGCTGTAATCTCAAATATTAATAAATAAAAGTTTAAAATAATTAGTTAACTATTTTTAAAAATATTACTTTATATTTGAAATTGTTTCTTGATCCAATGAAAAATAGCTTTAATTATATAAAGTCCTTTCATGTTGATGCCAGTGTACTGAACAATATTATTACAAATTTAATCTCATTTAAACTGTCAAACTTCATGTTTGCCAATTTATAAAGGTGAGAGGAGCAATTCAAACTAAAGGGAACAAGTTGCCGTCTTCAGGAATGATTTATTAGTGTTATTGATTTAATGGATTATCAATTGTAGAAGTGTAGTTATGTAACAATATAAAAAGTTGTAATTTGAATTAAATTTGAATTAATAGGGGGTCCACAGTGTGGAATTGATGGGTCCTCGAAACAAAGGACCGCGTCCGAAGCTCCCGAACGTGCAGTGCACCAAAAAGCGATACACCGCCAGTCACCCGCAGCAGAAGAAATTCGACAGAGGAGTGATAGACATGCTTGCAGTTGATTGCGCACCTTTCAATTTTGTAAACGGATTAGCTTTCCAAAATCTAATACTCGATCTGGATCCACGGATCGTTGTGAAGAGAAGAAGCACGTATACGGCTCAACTGCAGAAAGTCATCGAAAACGAGATCAAGCCGAAGATAAACGGTGCCCTTGCTGGAATAGAAAGGCGATATTGCAATTTTGCTTGTGATGTCTGGTCAAGCAGAAGAAGCGAAGGCTTTCTTGGCATCTATTGCTATTACATCAACGAAGCGTGGCAACTCGTATCGAGCACCATCGCGTTCCGAAGGCTCGCGGAAAGGCATAACGGAGACTACATCAAAGAAACCTTCCAAGGAATCATTGAAGAATTTGGTTTTCCTGAATCTTGGGTAATATACAAAGTGGGTTAAAGGTGAACTGACAAGGTTTTGCAACATACCCTGAAAAAACTAGCATTTGATTGCCACTAATTTAGGAACATTGTCTGAAAATTTGAGGCCATTTGAAGCATTATTGCCACAGATATGAATTATTTAGTTTCAAAAATGTGGACACTGTGACACCAACGCGGTGACACCGTCCTTCCATGACGCCCTCTTTAACTACTCATAACTTTTTGTAACAATTTTTTAAAAAAGTTTTGTTTGCGCCAATCGTTTTATTGGTTTCAATTCTATAGAATTGCACACGTACCAGGGTATGTTACAAAACCTTGTCAGTTCACCTTTAATAATTATTCTAATACATAGCAATACTGTAATGTATTTGTATTTTTTCATAAAGGGAGGTGTAGTGGTTACGGATAACGCGTCAAATATGAAGAAAGCTTTCGATATGGACGGAGTGCTTCAATGCAAAGATGAGTTTGAAAGCTCTTACGAAGAGGATGGATTCGATTCAACTGATGATACAGATGGAGAGAAATCAGATGAGAAATATTCTTGTGAAGTTATAAATATGATAGACGAAACAGAGGATATGAAGGATGACTACGAGAACTTCGGCGCTCCCAAACAACCCCTCGTCAGCGGACACTTAACATGCATTTCTCACTCACTCCAACTTGTAATCAACGATTCCATCAGTGAAGATCAAGAAACCAAATCTTTCCTCAAATATATCTACAGTGTAATGGTCTTCTTTAAACGATCCACGAGATTGAGCGAAGAATTGAAGAAAATTGCCAAACTTGGCGCCGCGATGCCCGGTATTACGAGGTGGAACAGAATGCTGGATATGATAGCAAGATTTCAAAATGTAAAATGCATTGGATTTGTATTTTTAATTGTGTAATTGTAAAATTGGAGTGTTTTATTCATATTTATTCATTTTTTTATAACTTGGAAAATTTAAGGACAAGTTTTTCCACGCGATACAACAGGTGTTGGTAGCAGCTAGATTGGACCCACACAGAGTTGGAATTCCATCTCCAGAACCACTGACAGATATAGATTATGTGAAATTCAAAGAAATTAATGACATCCTTCGGCCACTCGGCGACGCGACGGACAAACTTCAATTCGAAGGAATAACGTCTAACCTAGTGATCCTTGCAATTGTGTCTGCATTTAGAAGTAAGTATATAGTTTGTATTAGGAAATTGAAGCAGATTTATATCCAAAATACAATCTTTTTTTGAATTTGTAATGAAAGGGTTGCAAGCTCTACGCTGTGAACATTTCGATGGACTGCGGTCAACGATGCTGCGCAAATTAAAAGAAAGAATGGAAGGAATTGTTAAGAAAGAAGAATATGTTCTGGCAACTATTTTAGATCCTAGACAGAAATTGAAGCCATTTTTGCGTGAGTATTGTTGTTAAAGAAGGAATCATTTGGAATTGAAAGAAGTTAACTGGATTCCCCAGAAGATTTGCAAGTTTATTGCATGCAAGTTATTGCAGCGCAACATTTCAATGGTGTAACTATAGGAAACATTGCGTGCAATAACGCTTGCCGCAATAAAATTGCGAAAGTTGCCTTCATTGAAATTTGGTTTTTTAAAGAAATATCCATCAATTCTCCTTAAAATGGAACAGCACAATTTTCACTATGTAGTTATACTTCATTCACTCGTATCCTGGCAAAAAAAAAGGTGTGGCTTTGAAAACGGAGGCGTTTACCTTTTTCAGTCGCTTTATATGCTAGC
>JAQFZQ010002723.1:0-12874 GCA_034696005.1 Glomeris marginata | reverse complement strand
TCCGTTGGTGAAAGCGCCGTGAGCATGGTGGGACAAACAAACAAACGGACGAGCAGTGTATATAAACTTAGTAATAACGCAATGCAAGCATATCTCCTCTACATATTGGCTTCAACATTTTTACACATGCATTTCATAAAATAAACCAAAGAATAAACTTTGATTTTTAAATAGTACATAAGATACACGAGCATAAGATACAAACTTTTTAAATAAAGGGCAATAAAATGTAATGAGAACTGCAGTATGGCAAATATGGAAGCTATATTACCCTCTTGCAAGGGTAGAATGCGGTAACTAATTCCTGAATGCTGGTTGCTTTAACACGTGTATGCGTACTTTGTGACGTCACATTGAACTGATTGACCAATAGGAACCAACCAACGACCAGCAGTTACCGCATTCTACCCTTGCAAGAGGGTATAGCTTCATAGATATGACTACAATAATGTGGATTTCATTACAATTCACAAAGGGCAATTAAATCAATGCACTAGTGGGCAAATGACGTCACACAGGCTCTGTTTGAATTACAGTTTTCACCTTGGTTTGCATCTACGTATTTGTAACGTCATCTCTGGAGCCGAATTCGAGCGATTTAACATCTTGGAAGTGATGCTATTGGCCGATACCACTATGTATATAGGATTCCTCCGCCGAGTGAAGGCACATATACTATATATAATGGGATATACGTATGTTGTATCTATAGTTGATCTTATGCCAATAAAGTAGTATAGTACGAATACTATTCACAAATTTCCTGGCGCTAGTTCCTATATCTAGCAGCACCGTAATGGCGCAGCAGCAGCACTAAAAGCACGCTGACCAAATCGCCGCCACACGGAAAACCCAGAAACACGCCAGGAAACTTGTGAATAGTATGTAATGTTGTTTCGATTCGATACGAGAACGATACACCTTTCGATACTGGTCTTCTTTTTTGTACCTACACTTGCTATTCGTTGACCCCGAGTTTCTTGAGAGAAAAAAAAAGGGCGGAAAAGAAACAGGAGTTCCTCGTCAAGGACGACAAGGTGATACCCGCCCACTTTCTGTCGCTCCTCCCACCCAAGGAGGGTGGATTTAGGGAGCGAAGAGGGATTTGAGAGGATAAATAACAATACGGGTAGCCGCCTCCTGCCACCACCCCTTCCCCCCAAAAAAGAAGGCAACATGGCCTCGTTGCATATGACGACGTCGCTTATCCGAACGTGAATTGCAAGAATCAAGGAGAATCGATCGAAAATTGCAATTAACGGTGAAAAGTTGGCTGACTAATAACACTCTTTCGAGTGAACCGAAAACCTAATATAGATCGTAATGACGACTTGAGTGGGTCAAAAGAGCGCTGCAAATGAAAATTCACCGAATCGATTTCATGAGCAGAAATGGCGGCGAACGAGTCCAACTGAAAATTTTTCTTATCACGTGTGCACTTACACACTTCAAAAATGCATTGAGAAATGCAATCATCGCTGCAAAAATCTAACGAAATTTCGCCCTGGTATATAGCGAGGTGCACTATACCAAGAGTACGACTATACTAGTTCCAAAATTGAATAAAATGTCATATTTTCAAAGGCACTAATTTAAATATAGGTATACGTTTTCAGTGCTCCACCTGGCGTAGGAAGTGATAAATACTTTCATGATAATGAGATACCATACAAAACCTTCGTTTCATTAAATTGTATAGTGATCTTCCATTATACGCACACAAAGACAAATTCATCATTTCAGAAAATGCTTTCAGAATATCTTTGTCTCAGGGAAAGCATGGTTTTTATATCCCGCCCATTCTCCCTCGCCAAGGTTCCTCACCCCCGCCATGTGCGCTAAATGGGCAGAGTTATCAGACCACGGTTGTTCTGAGACACAAAAAAGTGCAAACTAAATTGCAAATCTGCCTGCTTGTTACAAAATACCGTACTTATATTCATCACAGAAACTTTGGAAAATAAAATCGAGTCTTGGTTTTAGTACACAAACTCCGATTCACACGATTTACGTAACTACGTGCGGTATCGATACTGCCGTTACATTAAAGGTGAACTGACAAGGTTTTTCAACATACCCTAAAAAATTTAGCATTTGATTGCCACTAATTTAGGAACATTATCTGAAAATTTGAGGCCATTTGAAGCATTGTTGCCACAGATATGAATGATTTAGTTTCATTTCTGTGAAGTGTATGGGGTAGCATATTGTGTGAAGCGCCATTGATAAGCCCTGCCATTGGCTGGAACTGCAGAGACGCTTGGCCTCATTGGCTGAAAATTCCAATTTTTGCCTAAACAGGGCACAGTGACACCGTCCTTCCATGACGTCCTCTTTAACTACCTGTAACTTTTTGTAACAATTTTTTACAACAGTTTTGTTTGCACCAATCGTTTTATTGGCATCCATTCTATAGAGTTACACAATTTTCAGGGTATGTTACAAAACCTTGTCAGTTCACCTTTAAAATGTTTCAATATTTCCATAGCCTCGGTTCGATTTGCTGACCGGATGGCGGGAAAACAATGGAGAGAGAGCACCAGAGCTGGGGAAAAACCACCTGTCTCAAAACAAGGAGTTGCTCAAAACAGAAATATGCATTCGTTGCATCGATATAATTTTAGAACAGTGACGCAGTTGGCGGACGGCGCTCCTGCTTGCAGACCTGCAGGCTTTTTATTTCCTTGCGCATTTCATGATTTCATTTGCGACGAGAGGGAGAAGGAAGGAAGGGGAAAGAGTCTACCACAAACACCGCAGAACTAGCAAAGTCGGTTGCCGTGACAACAGCGTCGTCTTCCCGTTCAACCGATGCTTTATTTATGACCACTGGATCGATTCAACTGACCTATACACTGCATATAGTGAACATGCACACATCGTTCACCATTTCCGTTTTGCGTGCACTTTTTTCCGCCATCTTTTTTTCCCCCCATATAATAGAAAATATGCCACGGTATTTACCTTTCGCTATTCATCGACGATTCCTACTAAAATAACAAATATCTTGTAACCCTCTCCCCTAAGGGGGCCAAAAAATAAAAAACACAGCAGGCCCCGCCCACAAGGAAAAACAACGTTATAAGACGGAGCATCAATTATGCAAGGCAAAGCCTGGCATTCCAAAATACATAATCCATAGTGCATTAGTTGTTTTTCCATTGTTTCTGCTTGAAAAACAACTCAGTTTTCATAAAACCATTCTGCAATTCATGAATGAGAAATAAATGGATTTAGAGGAGAAAGGAATAAAATGCTTCCAGTTTCAATTCTTTGCTATTTCTACCATTTTGTTTCACGTTCAAGTTTCAGCCCGAAAAAAGACGGCCAAAACATAAATGGCAATTTGTTGGAAAATAAAAAAGAACACAATGTATTGTGAAAGAGCTTCCGGGCACAATGACGCATATTCGATTGTTCTTCAACTAAAAGCAAGGAAATGATGTTTCATTGATCGACAACAGGCAACCTTCAATTTTTCACCAGATCAATGGCAGCAGAGTCCAAAATGCAACTGCAACTTATAATATTCACATTTGAACCACACAAATAAAAAAATACCAAATCATTTCCAAAGTTTGGTCCTCAACTTTCACAATGAACACCGCCAATCCTTGCTTTTATTCAATCAACCAATAAGAAGTGGTGGATATATGCTCAAGGTTCCAAGAAGTGCCAACTGTTCCCACAAGACTGAAAATTTGCATCCTTGGCCCTTGAAACCTTTTCATTTCCTCCTTCCCATATAATTCAGCATGCATACCAGTCAAGTATTTGCTTGTTTTTGGAAAAAAGTTAACATATTTTTTGTGCCTACCTTTTTGAGATGCCCTGTGGATGTGCCTAGGAAGGCCACAGTGTAGTCGTGGGTGTCTATGGCTGCCACAGACGTCAGCAGATGACTGGGATATGTGATGACAGGGGTGGCAGTGACTGCCATTTGGCCCCCTAAAGGTGTGTTCACATCCATGCCGCAGAAGTCGTCTTCGATGCGAAGATGCTGCCAGCAGCAAAAAAAAAAAAAAAATGTCAAATTCCAATGCATAGACTTGCATAGACACACAAATATCAACAAACAGGGCGTGGTCAATATTGTATCCAAGGTTTTTCAAGACCCAATGATAAAAAACCCACACATTCTATAATTGCAAGTTGTAAATCAACAGTAGGTATATACCCATGAATTTTGCAATCGTGCAATTTTAACCTGTGGGATGATAATTCAAGTGGTGTAATAAAAACCCGTCTAAAATGGAATCCGTATTCGTTGCAAACCAGTTCTTACATATATCCTTAATAAAAAATACCTCCATACAATGGAATTTGTGAAACGTGGATAGGAAGAGAATGAGAATTTTATATTTATAAAGTAGAAAATTATAAATTTAACCTGTTTACGGAGGAAAATCGACAAAATTTACTTATGAAATACACTGTATAATAGATACAGAAACGAGGATTAGGAAAACTCGAAGAATATGGAGGAAAATAGTATCAAGAAATTTAAATGTATCATAATATAGCAAATACAAACTAAAAACTGTTAAAATAAAATTGTCATATTATTTCCATATAATTTATAATAATTGAGGTGTATACTGTAACTTGTACCAGTTTTTTTAGAATACCCTCGATTGATTTTAATAATTTCATAGTTTCTTCATATTTTTAGATGTATTTTTTCCATAAACGATGGATCAAAAAGTATTATGGAATTAAATGTATGCCTATATACGATGGAAAACCACGCGATTCCATCGCATACATACGTTTTACTACAAGTACAAATAAGTAATTTAGCTATTTTACATTTCAGGAGTTGCAATTTATAAAAATGTGTATTCGCAACCAGGAAAAATATAAATTTATCGGTTTTTTAACGATCGAACAGTATTAAATATTGGGGAGGGAAAAAGAATAGTAGTCATGATAATGGTCCACTGCAGGATTCCATCAATAATTCAGACCTGTGTCTGCTGAATTTTTCAAAAAAAATTTGCAATGAACGATGATAGCCAATCTCTCAGTTTTTTAAAAATTCTATATAAACCATGGGAAAAATGTATAAATGTACGAGCAAAACCGACACGAGTTCAGATTGTAATACGATATCATTGTAAATATACTTATTTAGAAGCTACAGGGAAAAATCAATTGTAATATATTCCCATATAATCTGTTTATCTAAAATCCTATCAGAATTTTGAGATTCCTTACTATCATCTTCCAATGGAAAAAAAATGATGAAAGTGACTTTAATCATTGGTTTAATTGAGCTGCTGTTAGTACGTAGTAATATAATGAACATTATTGCTACCCAAAATAAAACGTCACATTTCGCTGTGATTTGCTTAACGATTTCTTCTTGGTATGTATGAAGACATTGAGCACTTTCAAGATTGGTCTTTGAAAATAAAAATCGCAAATGCTACTAATTTGTTTTCCCCTTTTTAGACATTTAAATTGATTGTTATCGCAAAAGATGTAAGTATCTTATTTCATCTTTCATATATCCCAGCTGCGTTTTCTATCTTTTTTTCTCTTCAAATTGGGATCACTATTTTAATTTGAATATCGCTAAACTCGCGTCCTCAGCTCTCAAAGCAATGCTCAAAGTCTGTCATTTTATCTTCGAAGACAGCTTTATATATCCCACAGGATAACGAGCACAGAGACACTCATTGTACATGCGATTAGGTTGATGACTACAGTTATTGGCCACTTCAGCAATTTTCATGTTTGATCCTTAGTTAATCGGAAATCTTTTTTTCATAAATGATATCAAAATACACAGACTATCATGGTTTTAAGATATCGAATATTATTAATAAAGGTCATAAAGTGTAAATATATACACAGATTTGAATGGTGCATTTCATGAAGATAAACTTCCAGGAGTAAATCAACTATACGGTATATATTTCAAAGCCTGCATCCAATAACTGTGTCTTTCCCATATCACAAAAACAATGACTGACCTCTCTGCTGTAATCAGACCAATCAATAAGCAAACGACCACCATTTTTGGAATACAGAATCCATCTACTATATAGTAGTATATTATGGTACGTACCGTAAGGATACACTTGACGCTCGGGTTGATGAAGTCGAGCCCGCGGTCTCCGGACCCGCTGAAGCAATTGTGTATGTTGTCCGTGAACTTCCTATGGATGTTCTTGATGGAGTAGACGCACAGTGCCGACCTATCGCTGGGCCTATTGAAAACATCCTGCTCGTCCAGCGACTGCGCGAACACCACGAACAGCACCTCGTCCTGGGCGGAGACACCGAGATCGCTGGCCAGCTCCGAACCCGGTTTCGCCACGAAAGCCGCTTGCGCCAGGTTGTACTTGGTGCCATCCTCCGAGCTGCACTCCACCGGTATCTCCGTGTACGAGTAGTAGTCCTGGTCTCGGTGGCACAGCCGGATCAGCTTGGAGATGAAAGGCTGCTGTCCGCTCGTGTGCTGCTTCTGCGTCGTCAGGAAGTACGAGAAGCCCCTGGAGTGGAACCCGTATACGTACGTGATAGGGTATCGTTCCCTCTCCAAAGAGTTCACCATCATACGGGTGCCCGTCGTCACGGACACCACGGATATGCCAAAGAGGTTGGCGTCGTCCAGGCTCCGGCTGGACACCGCCGGCACATCGCTCCGGTAAGGTCCGTTGCCCGTGTACCCGACTCCCACGTACAGTACGTGGCTCGTGGGAGGGTTCGGAGGCCCCGGCGCTATGAAAGCCACCGTGGACGCCGTGGCGTTGTTGGCCACCACTGCCTCGTGCTTCATCGGTTCCACACTACTCACGTTGTCCAGTTTGCGCACTGTACACACACCCTGGTAGAGGGAGCCACAGCTGATGATCCGGCCCTTGGTGTAGTCGATCACCAGAGCCTTGTTCACGTTATCCGTAGGCTTCTTTGGCACTCCGGGACACTCTTGAGTCACCGGGCAGTCCGGGCTGTCCTCTTCGGGGCCGGTCACTTCGGCAACCTGGTGGTGATAATAACAAGACATTTGCCATGTAAGTCTATAGTCATACTTTTCTTTGGCAGCCATTACACCAGTCAGACCAATCTAAACGTTATTAGACAAAGTCTGACTGGCGTAATGGCGGCTACAAAAACACACAGTGGAGTTGTGACTATCTGGTCACTACTGCACATATTTCTCTAGTTACAGTGGCGCCATCTCCTGAACATTTTAGAAACCTCAACTACATGATAATTTGATTCATTCCGTTATAGGATTAGACATGGACAAATTGAGAACATAAACAGTATCATGACTCATAAAGTTCATAAAATCACACTGTCCCATACATAACGTGACACATTAAGATGACTAAGATTATATTTACAATATTTCAGTAATTCCCTGCTGTAAATACCCGTATTCATTTCACTGCTGTCGTGTAAATACAGTTTCAACACATTCATTCCACTGCTGTCATGGTTCCCAGCAAACTTATCTTCAATTAAACCGATGCCATATTTTTCAAACAGATATAATTCAACAAAAATAAACTCAGATATTTTTAATCAAACAATGGACTAATGACTAATATCAAAAGCTATAACAATGATGATGACTCACTGACCTAATGTATATTGTTGCCCCAGTTTTTGTTATCAATCTCTATAGTAGTACTAATAATATAGTATTTCAAATTCCTATACAAACATCTACACAATAATTATTTTTAAATCAATTCTTAATTAAAAATTCCATGCCAAACTTCATTATACACACAATTTTGTATTAACATTGTAATAATTCCCTGTTATCCTGTTAATCTATTATCTGATACTGGATAATCTAGTTACAAAATAAATGGCTTCATTCAAAATCTAATGCAGCTATACATTGCCACACAGAGACTACATGTCACAAACAGCAATGATTTAACATGTTAGGTATCAAACCACTCGTCAACACACCTCAACACCGTGATATATCTCTAGTAGTATCTCTATCTATCTTATCCTGGCAAACAACAAAAACTATTTGCTCCGAACCAAGAATAAAAAATAAAAGAACATCTTCCTATAAAGCTCACCTGGGGCAACAAACAACACTCGCTCTTTTTAGGTTTTAGTTTTCTCCATTGCCACCGAACCATGTGCACTTTACTTTTTAAGGGAAACAATGCATATATGTAGTAGCATATGTATACATACACATGCACACAGTGAAACAAACACGATTCAAACTGAAAAAGAGAATCTGGGTGGACCACTGACTACTGAACTCTTCCACTCCCAGTTTGTTGTTTTTACCTGTTGGGTCATCAGCCTTTTTTGGCCACGCTTTACTTACTCCTTGGTACGCACAAAGAGGCCAGCATTTCAGTTTGCAAGCCACCAGACATGAAAGCACTCTCTTCTCCACTCTATATTCTATATATTTATCATGTAAATATCATTTGCCTCAAGCCATTCCAGCTTTACGCTACACCAACTCCAATTAAAATGCTCTTTTCATTTTATAACATCGGTCAAAATATGTACACCAAATGCACAAACACCGTATAAAACACCGATAATCCCTATTAACCGAAAGTTAACTTACAACCAACCATGTCTAATGTTTACATACTTCATCCAATTAAGCCATTTCGAAGATTTGCAATTTTTCCAAATTAACATCATAAATATAAATATTTTCTTTTTTAAAAAATGCTCATTAGATGCCACCACTGCACACACATTTATAAACTTATATATAGATCTGTATCCTGTATATACTACTAATTGTAATCCAATGACTCCTCCCTGACCCCCAAACGCCCATTCATTTCCCCCAATTATTTTGGTACAATTTAGGAAATTACATTGTGTTTGAATTATTTAACTTTCCCATGCGAATTGAAGTGCAGCATCAAAAAACGATTCAACTGCGTTTTGGCCGTTCCGAGACAATAAGCACTCCATAACAGAGTGTCTACTAAACTTTCAATTCAAAATTTCAGTATATTTAAAGTGTTTAAGAATATTTAAAACTTTCTTTTTTCCAGGACATAAAATACATAAAATGAAAGGTAGTTACATAACAAATCACATTAATCCCTTAAAAACTGATGAATAAGTGAAATAAACCATCGCATTTCAAAAGTCTCATGCTTAATTGGTAATTTGTTTTAAGCAAATTAGAACAGGAACACAGATATCAATAAACGAAATTATGTAAACTGGCAAAAAATATTACATTTTCCAGGATTAAGAAAACATTCCAGTGTATGTCCAATATAATTCCAGGATTTCCAGTATCAGTAGACACCCTGCATAAGTAATGAATACTGTTTAGAATAATAATCAAGAATTAGATTTTGCTATAAACTCATTTTCATCGAAGTGTTGTTGCATCGTTTTTCGATTACTGCTACTATTGATTTACTTGAACAAAAAACTCCAGTTATCGAACTTATAATGTGGCACATGTTTGTTTTTAAACTCAACTAGCCGAGTAATTGCACCACATTCTCATTGGTTAGCAAACATGGAGGAGAAAAAACTAACATTTTCCACTGTCACACAATTTCACTAATCCATAACAGGAATGAACATTTCCTGCTACATCATTCATGTTTTAATCTCTATAATATAATGTTGATTAATACTTGTATTATAATTGCCCCATTTTAATTCCACCCAATCATGTAACAAATGAGGGCAAAAAACACAGTTATAACTAATTATACAAGTTATAGATTAGATTAGAAACTGGACAAAAATTATACACGGTCTCAAACAACTCACCTGAAGTTTAAGGTCGTTGGACAGTTGATAGATTCGGTTAACGGCCCCAATGTACACTCTGCCAGAATGAGTCTCCACAACCAGATGATTGAATTTCTCAGAGCCCCTGTCTGTGAAGTTGGCATATGGTAAAGGTGTAGAAGCTGCCCAGGACCCACTGACTCCCACCACAAACACCATCCACCAGGTCCACGTCCATAGCCTTTTCTCCACCCTACTCCACCTGTAACCCTGCAAAAAACACCAAATTACCTTCATAAATTACATGTAGGTGGCGCTGTAAATCAAATACCGATTTTAATGCCAACGCACCGAACGCCACCAAGGTCGTTATACAAATTAACAATATATAACTTCATTCTACCCCTTGTAATTCAACATTAATTAAATAAGGAATGAAAATTGGCCGTTTTATTTCACTTGCCCTTGATAACAGATGACGTTTCACACGTTCTGCATACACACATAAAACCTAAATCGTTTTCCACTACATGTAGTACTTCATTAAAAATGCAATTACTACTACGAAAAACAGTGCAAACTCATTTATTTTGCTCAGAAAAAATCCTTACTACCTGTTCAAATTCACACGACTCAGAAACGAGTATTTTTCAAATAACTCCATTTAAACCATATACAAAGTACATTCATTTTAAAATCAAAATTCACTAGTGCCATTCAATAAATTCAGTGATAGTCATTCAAATGTAACCCATATTCTATAGATCAATACCACACTGATAGTTATTGATTATATTATACATTACAATGAACAATACTGTATTCCACCTAATTATATATCTGTATTATTTGTAATATTTTTATATTGTGTCCCAGAGCAAACTTCACTAATTTGTAAATTTAAATCAAATCGGAATTGCTAATTATATTCTAGAGCATTGTATAGCGATTTTTATTTTTCTTCAAGTAGGCTTACGTATGTGTGTGTACGTAGTATGTTGTGTGTGCAGCCGCTCTCAAAATTCAATCAACGTCTTTTTCAATGCGCCGGAATTTCAAATCAGCAGGCAACAAAAGACGCTCTTTTGTCATAATAAAAAAGTGGAAAAACTATAGACACGCCCACCGTGCCACCCACCACGGCGCTTCAACAAAACGCCTTTTCGCACAATCCAAATTACCGATAATCGATCGATCCGCTAATCACCACCAAAAAGCCTCCTGAAATCGTAACACTTCCTCATATATATTTAAAATGAAAAAGGGAAGACAAAAACGAAAACAAAGCGCAAAAAAAACCCATAGACAAACAATGCTAGTCATCTCCTTGTGACTTCACAGGTTACGGTAATTAAGGAAGAGAAAAGAAGCGAACAAATATAATGAAGGGGAAAGCGAAACAACTTTTTTTGTCTTTCCTTTGAGCAAATCACAATCCTAGCCATTACTGTATCATTAAAAGCGCAACTAACCCCATAACAAAAAAACTAAACAAAACCCTATAAGAATTCGACAAATGGCGTGTAATAAGCCAATAACCCCACAAAAACCCCTCTTGGTCTTTAACTTCAAAAAGCTAATAGCATATACAGTATATAAAAACACTATAACGAGATTTGTTACAGTTTTTGAAGAGGGAAAGAAAAGGTAAAAACTGAACCGTATCACTTCCAACATAAAAAGAGCGCAAAAAAATCCATTATTAAGTTAATCAAATCAGTCCCACGTGACAGTGTGAAAAAGGAAATGAAACTGCAATGAATTAAACAGGAATATAGCATTACAAATTAAAAACGCAAGCTAAAAAAGTTATGTGCCATCAGTGTAATAAGATCAGCAGGTAAAAAAGAAAAGAAAAATGTAGCCTCCCACAGGGGTTCTTTTTTATTCACACGTTGAACGAACTGAAATTCCCTACGGTTTGACCAAAATAATGCAATTGGCTTCCAGCGACATTTTACGCACTAAATAATTGATTTCGTTCGAACCAATGACAAAACATTTATCTAGAAAAAGAAAAGATGTCTATCAATACTTTACCTTACTAGCAATTTAATTATCTTTATTATGACCCCGACTTTTATGTTGAATACCTCTTTCTACTCTCTCTGTATGTGAATTCACATATTAGCATGAAATCTTTACTATATGACAATTTTAGTTCTGGCAAATAGGTAAGCCCATTTCCGACTATGTATAGTGCATTTTCCTTAGCTTCAGCATCGTTTCCTTCACAAACAGGTTCACAACAAAATCCAACATGACTCTTACATTTCCCATTATAACAGGATTTAAACAGATTCCAACATTGCCATATAACTACTTATTTCACTGCAATGTTGTATATCATTCGGCAATGCCGTTTACTCATTTCCGGCTCTGACAGGTTTTCCGTTTCCAGCAGATTTTACTGATGTTTACACCATATACAGTATTTATTATTCATACGCATGCACAACACTAAATTCAATGCAATCCTATATTAAAGGTGAACTGACACGGTTTTGTAAGGTCCCATGCCATTAAAAAGGTAGATTTTGAACGTTAAATTAAAACTATGAGTTCGATTAAAATAATTGTTTACAAATTATTGAAGGAATTACTTAAAATGAACGAGGGATCGTAAACCAGAACACGATTGGCTAACTGGCGACTGTGGGTGCTTCTAGGCTGCTGCAGCCAATGAGGACGATTTGGAAATGTTATCATTGACATTGCTTCAGCCAATGGTAGCGCATATTTTTGACGTTCCGGTGGCCGCTGGTGGCCGATTTTATGAAACTTCAGGTATTTTTACGAAAATAACGAATCGACGGGAAATTTAAAAAAAAAAAAAAAATCAGGTAATGTGCACATAAGCGGAGTTATCGCATGGAAAATTGTTCAACTGATTTGGTGTTTAAAATTTTAACCTGTCTACTAAGAAACTTCGACATAATAAAATAATGCGATCCCGTCTCTGGCAGGTTTTTCCTAGCATAGAGTATTAAAAAATCATGGCGTCATTGGGTTTCACTGTGCTATACCAAACACACCTAGAGCTATTTGGGTAGCGAACGAACATGTCCTACACAGTGAGCCTTAAAGGTGAACTGAAACGGTTTTTGACCTGCCAGTTTTCTTCAATAAGCAGAAAGATGAAGTAAAAAGAAACTGT